>APFE030808244.1:106321-143042 GCA_000404065.3 Pinus taeda
GGGAAGAACAAAGATAGAGTGATAAAGGTGGAGAGGTAAGGGGGATTGACAAGGGAGAGAAGGAGATAAAATTTAGGATAGGGGAGAGGAGGAATGAAGAGAAAGAGAGGGAGATGAGTGAGATATGTAGAAAAGGGTAAGAGATGGAGGGGGAGAGAGAGAAGTAGAGAGGGAGGGAGATAGTGAGAGGATTGGAGGGTGGAGAGAGACAGAGAGAGAGAGAGAGAGAGAGAGAGATGGGGGAAGAGAGAGGAAGGTAGGAGAGAAAGGGAGAGAGAGTAAGGATGAGAGAGATCAATTGCAAGAGAGGAGGAGAGAGGGAGGGAAGAGGAAATACATAGAGTGAGAAGTGGAGAGGGAGGGAGTGACAAGGGCAAGATAGAGAGAGTGTGTGTGTGTGTGTGTTTAGGGGTGAGATAAAGATACAAAGAAAGAGAGATAGGGAGATGGGGGGGAGAGTAGGAGAGAGGGAGGGATATAGTAACGTAGTTTGAGAGAGAGAGAGAGAGAGTGATGGGGGAAGAGAGAGGATTGGAGGGAAGAGAGGGAGAGAGAGTGACCGAGGAGATGGAGAGAGGGATGTGAGAGAGAGAGAGAAAGAGAGAGAGAGAGAGAGAGATGGATTTGGAGGGGGAGAGAGAGGGAGGAAATAACAAAGACATACAAAGATGGATTTGGGGGGGGGAGAGAGGGAGGAAATAACAAAGACATAGAGAGATAAAGGTGGAGAGAGAGAGAGTGAGTGACAAGGGAGAGATGGAGAGAGAGGAGAGGAGGGAAGAGAGAGACGATGAGGGGAGAGAGATAGGGAGAGAGGGGCAAGAGAGAGAGAGAGAGACATACATGGAGGGGGGAGAGAGAGAGAGAGAGACATACATGGAGGGGGGAGAGAGAGAGAGAGAGACAAACATGGAGGGGGGAGGGAGGGAGAGAGAGAGAGAGAGAGAGAGTGATGGGGGGAGAGACAAAGGGAGGTAGGAGAGGAAGGGAGAGATAGGACTAAGAAAGAGAAGGAGAGATAGATGGATTTGGAGGGAGAGAGAGTGTTGGAATATAATCCTAACATCTACATTTATTTTTTAGCCTAAGTATCCTTGACTTAGCCACATGCACTAAAAATCATGTTCACACTTGGTTTTTGGTAAACTAGCTTGATGGACCAACTTTCCCTTGATTTTTGTCTTTAAAGGCTTAATATTATGGAAATATTGGTCCAACAACTTTCCTAAACCATTTTGGACATCTAAGTGCATCTTAACACCTAACCACACCTCATCCACATGAGTTATTTGAGGATTGGCACCCCACATGAAGATTCCCCCTTAAATCAAGGGATTTGGTTCCCTGGACCGTTTTAGAATGTTTTAAAGTTGCCTTCCTTGGGAAATGCACCCCTCCTCATTCTTTCCTTTTGGATGATAGTTGGAATAGGTTGTCTGGATTCATTGTTTCTATTTTAGGCCTCCCTTTAGTTTTTCTTAGCCATTTCTAGTTTTTTACTAGTTTTTTCCTAGTTTTCTAGATTCGGGAATTTCTATATAACCACTTCCCTTTGGGATTAGAGGTTTGGTTTCTCATGTATTACTATTGTTCATTAATTTAATATATTGATTTTATGGAGCAAATGCTTTCTCTCCTCTCTTGAATATCAGCAAAATACTTGTGTTTAATTTAACTAGAATTCTAGGTCTATCGAAGTTTCTATAGGAATTCTACATGGTATCAGAGCTAGTTCAAATCTAGTGGATTGTACACGGTTTTATTTGCAGGTATAGATCATTAGGAGGCACAACAAGAAACAATGGGTCATCTCTCTCAACCCACAAAACTCGTTCTAAATCCTTTCAATCTTCGAATGGAAGACAAAGATTACTCTGCTCCTCCAAAGCAAAGGGCTTCATAGGGTAACAATGGGAACGGAGACTGAATCGACTTCTACAGCGGAGAAGATCAAGTATTTCAATAAATTAGATGAAGCAATTGGGCTGATATGCCTATCAATTTCCAGATAACTCCTCTTTCATGTCAGCGAAGCCACTACTCCTGATGCGGTTTGGACCACCTTGGAAGGACTATTCGGCAAGCAGGATGAAATGAGAGTGCATCAACTGGAGAATGAACTCATATCCCTCAGTCCAACTCATTTCAACAACCTGAAAGAATAGTTCAACAAGTTTAAATCCCTCCTCGTTGAACTTGATGCATGTGGAGTAAAGAAAGAGGAAGATCAACTCATCCTTTCAATTCTCTCGAAATTAGGCCCTGAATATTTCGTATTTGTATAATCTTTTCAAGCATCTAAATTGAATCATGAAAAATGGAATATTCCTCCATTGAATGACTTCATTGCAACATTGACTCAAGAGAAATCTAAGTTAGTCCAAATGGGTGCCATCAAGCATTCAAAGAACTAAGCACTTGCGGCTATTGATGCTCCAAAGAGCAGTGGAAGAGACAAGCAAAAAGGGAAGGGTAAATTTAATGAATCGAGGAAGGAGAGACTTGTACAATCTTTAGAGAGCTCTTCTTTTCCTAAGGGTAAGAAGAAGAAGGAAAGAACACTTCACAAATACTGTTCCAAAGGTTTTCATCCCGAAGAAAATTGTATGAGGAAAAAAAATGATGAGATGGCTAAGCAATTGTAGCAGCACAATCTCACCATGCCCGAGAATGCAAAGAAGAAGGATGATACCAGAACGGGAGATGGGAGAGGGAGAGCATGAGATGGTCATGATTTAATGGCTGTCACATCCACTCCATCAACTTGGATCCTTGATTCAGATGCATTGAACCATATGGCTACATCAAAAGATGAATTTTCCTCCATCGAAGAAAGCACTAGATCCCCAATTTACTTGGGAGATGCCACACCCGCAAAGGTGTGCAAAGAAAGAAATGTAGACCTTGAAGGGGGTTGCTTCAGAAATGTGCTTCATCTTCCCTCACTCTCCACAAATCTTCTCTCGATATATCAAATCACTCATTCTGGCTCTGGAAGGAAGGTGGAATTCACTCCGGACCCTGCAGTGATTATCGACATTTCCACGGGCTCATAGCTTGCACATGGAATTGCAGATCACGATTCTCATTTGTATTTATTCTCCCACTTTGTTCCTAAATCTATTAGCATTGTATTTATGTCACAATCTAATGACATCAGCAGGTTATGTCATGAAATATTTGGCCATCTAAACTCTAGGTACTTGCATCAACTCAGCAAGGAAAACATGGTAGAAGGATTGCCTTGTATTAAATTCACAAGCGGTGTATGTCAAGGATGCATTCTTGGCAAGCATCTGGAGCAAAAGTTTGAAAAAGGGAAGGCACAGAGAGCTTCTTCACGTCTTGGGCTGATTCATAGTGACATCACAGGCCCATTCTCGCAGCCTTCAATCAGTAAGACTCGATATGTACTCACCTTCATAAATGAGTTCTCTCGCTTTACTTGGGTATTTTTTCTAAAATTAAAATCAGAAGTATTTGAATGCCTTATAGAATTTAAAGCACTTGCTGAGAATGAGTCTGGGTGTAAGATTAAGATACTCTGTACTGATAATGGGGGGTAGTATGTCAACAAATATGTGCAGTAGCTTTTTATTGATGCAGATATACAGCTACAACAGACAGTGCCATATACACCACAACAGAATGGTGTCGCGGAGAGGAAAAACCGGTCATTGAAAGAGATAGCCAATTGTATGCTACAGTCCAAATCATTAGCTCCTAAGCTATGGGCTGAAGCTATTAATTGTGAAGCATACATTGAGAACTACATTACTCACAAAGCACTCAAAGGCACCACTCCATTTGAATGTTGGACCGGTAAGAAACCGAAAGTGTCGCACTTTCACATTTTTGGTTCACGAGCATGGGCTCACATTCCGACAAATAAGAGGAAGGCTTTGGAGCCTCAAAGTGTTGAATGTATTTTTGTTGGATATCCTGACAGTGTTAAAGGATATATATTACTGGACTCTCACACTGAAAAGTTCCTTGTATCTCGAAGTGTGAAGTTTGAAGAAGAATCACTGCATGATTTTTCAATAGACCCTGCGAAGGAACCGCTTGTTGCTACCAATGAGGATGATTCTGAAACTTCTTCGAGCACTTCAGAGAAGCCATTAGAGAAGTCTCTTGGGTCTAATTTAGAGGATGAGGAGCAAGTCATGGCTACTCCAACTCAGCTGCCAACTTTGGTAGAGAAAACCCTGCAAGATGTGGGTGAACTAGTCTGTGATCTTGTGGATGCAAGAAGGACTAGATCATAGTTTTTTGGGGCTCCTCAAGTCCTGGCTGCCACCGAACCATTGATTCCCATACATTTCTATATGAAACTTGGTTCAGATCCACAGTCACACTCTGAGGCTACTAGAAACCCGCTTTGGGAGGCTGCCATGGATGAAGAGTACTTTTCTCTCATGGAAAACAACACATGGGACTTGGTTCCACTTCCGAAAGGAAGAAAGCTTGTTCGATGCCAATGGATCTATCGAACAAAGATTGCTACAGATGGTGAGATCAGAAAGTACAAAGCTCAACTTGTTGCAAAATGATACTCACAGGTACATGGCATAGACTACACAGAGACATTTGCACCTGTTGCAAAAATGGACTCCATTCGACTAGTTTTAGCCATTGCTACTTCTCGCAGATGGGAAGTTCATCACATGGATGTGAAGAGTGAATTTCTTCATGGAGATCTCAAGGAGGAGATATATATGGAGTAGCCACAGGGATACATTCAAAACTCTTCCCTCGTTTGCAGATTAAAAAAATCTTTGTATGGCCTAAAAGAGGCTCCCAGAGCTTGATATGCAAAGATGGATTCTTTCTTGCTTTCCATTAGATTCATTCGATGCAAATCTGATTAGAATTTTTATTTGCTGCAACATCATGATTCCCTTTTGCTTATAGTACTTTATGTAGATGATTTACCGATGACAGGGAACCTTACCTCAGTTATTGATTCGACAAAATCAACATTGCATGATCGATTTTCCATGACAGATTTGGGACTGTTGCACTACTTTCTTGGTCTTGAAGTTTCTCAGTCTACTTCAGGGATCAAGATGGCACAGTCTAAGTATGCATCAGATCTACTTTTCCACTTTCAGATGACATAATGCAAGCCAGCAACATAGCCCTTTCTTTTGGGGATCGGATTTGAGGATGCAGGTACTACACCTTTGGTGGAAAGTACTTTGTATCGATGGTTGGTTGGGATTTTGTTGTATCTTACTCACACCCGACCTAATATATCTTTTGTTGTACGAGTTTGTTCCAGATATATGCAAGAGCCCCATGGGCTTCACTGGAAAGCTGCAAAGAGAATAGTTAGATATGTATAAGGTACTTCTAGTTTTGGTATCTTTTATGTTACAGATTGCCCACTTTCACTGATTGGGTACATAGATTCTGATTGGGTTGCTGATGGTACAGGCTGCAAGTCCACCTATGGTTATGTTTTTAGCTTTGATTCAGGGCCTTTTTCTTGATCTAGCAAGAAGAAATCCACAATTGCTTTATCTACAGCCAAGGCAGAGTATAGAGGTGTAGTGAATGCAACTACACAGGCTGTTTGGTTGCAGGGGCTTCTCTCCGAGTTTGGTATTCAGTATCCACTTCCGATTGTCATATTTTGTGATAATCAGGGGTCCATTCAGATATTGGTTGATCCAGTTCAGAGGCAGAGGACTAAGCACAACAAGATTCATATGCATTACATCCAAGATCTGATCCGTGACCGAGTCATATCACTATAGTATAGCCCCACTAAGCAGCAAGTTGCAGACATCTTCACCAAGTCTTTCACTGAAAAGAAATTTTCAGAACTGAGAGCTATGCTTGGAGTGGTGGAGATAGTTGAGTAGGTCCTTCTGGCCACTTATCCCTTTTTTCCTCTTTTGAGGGGGGGGGGGGGGGGGGGGGTGGGTGGTTTGTCCCACAAGGTTTTCCCCTTTTGAGGGGGGGGGGGGGGGGGGGGGGTGGGTTTGTCCCACAAGGTTTTCCCTCTTTCTTCATTTTATGAGGATCTTTTATTTATTGTACCTGAGTACCTAACATGGCATCTTGGTCATGAATCAGTTTAGATAGGTGCGTTAGGATGAAGGCGGGGTGTTGCCATATAATCCTAACATCTACATTTATTTATTTTTCTAAGTATCCTTGACTTAGCCACATGCGCTAAAAATCATGTTCACACTTGGTTTTTAATAAACTAGCTCAGTGGACCAACTTTCCCTTTCTTTTTGCCTTTAAAGGCTTAATATTATGGAAATATTGGTCCAACCACTTTCCTAAACCATTTAGACATCTAAGTGCATGTTCACACCTAACCACACCCCATCCACTTGAGTTATTTGAGGATTGGCGCCCCACATGAAGATTCCCCCTTAAATCAAGGGATTTGGTCCCCCAGACTATTTTAGCATGTTTTAAAGTTTCCTTCCTTGGGAAATGCGCCCCCCCCTCATGCTTTTGTTGTGGCTGATAGTTGGCATAGGTTGTCTTCAGTCGTTGTTGCTATTTTAGGCCTCCCTTTAGCTTTTCTTAGCATTTTCTAGTTTTTTACTAGTTTTTTCCTAGTTTTCTAGATTCGGGAATTTCTATATAACCACCTCCCATTGGGATTAGAGGTTCAGTTGCTCATGTATTACTATTGTTCATTGATTTAATCCATTTATTCTATAGAGCAAATTCTTTCTCTCCTTTCTTAAATATCAACAAATTACTTGTGTTTAATTTAACTAGAATTCTAGATCTATCGGAATTTCTGCAGGAATTCTACAGAGAGAGGGAAGGACAAAGAAAGACACAGAGGGAGAAATGTAGAGAGAGAGAGAGAGAGAGTGACAAGGGAGTGATGGAGGGAGAGTGAGGGAGAGAGGAGAGTGGGGGGAAGAGAGAGAGAAAAGGAGAGACAAGGAAGGAGAGAAGGGGAAGAGAGAGAGGTAGAGAGGAAGAGGGAGGGAGAGAGAGATATATAGATTTGGAGAGAGAATGTGGACGTTTGGGGTGTGAGATAGAGAGAGGGCATAAGAAAGAGAAACATAGATATGAATATAGATGTTATATAGTAATATATAACTAGCCTAGATCCATCTTAACCCGAATCTATCAAGCACCAAGAGGGATCAAATATCTTGAGGTGCAAACCTTTCCTTAAGTTTTTCACTAAAAAAAGAGGTTTGCACCTCATGAGATTAGATCCCTCTAGGCGCTTGATAGATCCGGGTTAAGATGGATCCAGGCTGGTTATTAATTTTGATTTTACTTAACCCTTAAGAATCCCAAGTCTTATAGAAAACATAAGTGTTGAAGAGTTTCTATCCTTTACAACCAAGATATAATGCAATTTTTATAATATTAGGTATGCTTTAAAAATCCCTAAGAAATTGGTAGGCATTCAGACATCAAATTTATTAAAAGTCAATGCAATTGAACAAACTCTCTAACTCACTACAACTATTGATAAGCATTTCTTGCACCTTAAGTGAATAGGAAAGCCACCCTATATTGAAAATATTTCAATGTCCAATTTATATATATATAATATATAATATATTATATATATATATATAATAAAATTGAAAAAAAAAATAAGTCTCTGAAGGCATACAACTCTATCCCCTCTCTGGCTTTGAACTTGACCTTTAGGAACGAAACACATGCTCTTTAACCATTTCGGCCCTTCAATTAATATATCTATATATTGATTGAAAAATTTTGTTTTCATTATTTTATATATATATATATATATAAAATAATTGAAAATAAATTTTCTTTATGATTAATTTGATTATGCAATTTTTCTCTATAGTGAACTTTTTATATTTATATATATATAATAGTTGAAAATAAAATTTCTATGATAAAATATTAATTATGATGTAAATACTTTTCTATACTCAACTTAATATATATAAAAAAAATTAGAGTAAATTCATTCCTAATCTAAATTCCTCTTAAATATTTAGAAGACTCAAATCTATCGACGCTCAAACCTTTTCGCAAATTTTAGATTAAAATGAATCTACTCTAGTTATAATCTTCAATAATAGTTATAATCTTCAATAATAGAGAACCAAAAATCTCCAGATGAGTTTTACACGTGACGGGGAAGAGGTAAAAACATTAGAGTGTTTATAGCGATAAAGACCCGAAACTTTCAAGATAATTTGAATGGTGAGATGATTTAGAAAAATGTTTTTGACCTTTCATAAATTTACATAAACAAATAAACCTTTATTATTTAATTATACTTTATAACTTAAATTTTAAGTATACTACATTTTATAATGATGTCTGATTTTGTATGTTTTTTAAGTAAAATATTATATTTTTTAAATAGAAAAATAACAACCAACGGGGTATTTAGATAATTCATCGGATCATAGCATTGTCCAAAAGTCCTTGTGACAAAGAATTCTGTCCATCAGTGTTTGCAAAAAGTGATATAAACAATAACATCACTGTAATTTTGGACTTGGGTGATGGAAAATAAACATAAACAATAATGTTTTCGTTCCCCGACCCAAACGCAAAAGTCCAAAAGTCCATGCCACAAGAACTCTCGTTGGGTGAATTAAGTTCCCTTAATTCCCTATTCATCCGATTAAGATGTTTTCGTTCCCCGACCCAAACGCAAAAGTCCAAAAGTCCATGCCACAAGAACCCTCGTTGGGTGAATTAAGTTCCCTTAATTCCCTATTCATCCGATTAAGATGTTTTCGTTCCCCGACCCAAACGCAAAAGTCCAAAAGTCCATGCCACAAGAACTCTCGTTGGGTGAATTAAGTTCCCTTAATTCCCTATTCATCCGATTAAGATGTTTTCGTTCCCCGACCCAAACGCAAAAGTCCAAAAGTCCATGCCACAAGAACTCTCGTTGGGTGAATTAAGTTCCCTTAATTCCCTATTCATCCGATTAAGATGTTTTCGTTCCCCGACCCAAACGCAAAAGTCCAAAAGTCCATGCCACAAGAACTCTCGTTGGGTGAATTAAGTTCCCTTAATTCCCTATTCATCCGATTAAGATGTTTTCGTTCCCCGACCCAAACGCAAAAGTCCAAAAGTCCATGTCACAAGAACTCTCGTTGGGTGAATTAAGTTCCCTTAATTCCCTATTCATCCGATTAAGATGTTTTCTTTCCACCAGCCAAACGCAAAGTTTATGTTTATTTTCCATGACCTAAAAACAAAATTATATGTTCCATGACCTAAAAGTTTATGTTTATTTTCCATGACCTAAAAACAAAATTATATTTATGTTAATGTTTATATCACTGACACTGCGATATGAAGTTTAGGTTCATTTTCCATTTACCCAACCGAAAATTATTTTTCATTAATAATTTCACACGGTCGTCCGGTTGCAGCCCTGGACACTGGGCGGTCACTCCCCGCCCAGAGATCCGTGAGCGGTAACCGATTGACCGGACTGCAAAGCTCAAGAGCCTTTTTGAAAGTTTCGTTCGTCCCAGCCTCCTCAATTATCTTCCCCTGATAAATGGACACGGTCGTCCGGTTGCAGCGCAGGACACTGGGCGGTCACTCCCCGCCCAGAGATCCCAGAACGGTAACCGAGTGACCGGATTGCTTAGTTTATAAATCAATTCCCAAGCTCAAAGAGAACAAGGTGCAGAGCCTGTTTGAAGTTTTGCTTCGAGGTAAGTATAGTACTCTCTAATTCTTTTTAGTTTGTTTGCTCTGTTTCAATTTCTCTTATGGCATGTTTTGCTAATGATATGCAGGCATCGTCTTTTTCAAATCGGATTGATCATGTCAGAACGAACTATCAATTTGGGAAGATACGTCCATGGCGACGGCACCGGCACCAGTTACCGCACCGTCTCATACTGGAACGCACAAATGGTTCATCTTGCCATTGCAATTGCTTCGTTGCTATTTAATAATCAGCTCCCGGGAGACGTTATTGCTATGCTTTTGGGATTGGCTGTGGCTGCTTCTTCCAATGAGCAAATTTCACGGTTAAATGCGGCTGTGAATGTGGCTGTGTATTCCAAGGGACAGATTTTACAGTTAAATGCTGCATATTCCAACTATACAGGTGTTATATACACCTCTTTAACTACATACTTCATGATTCAGGTGCCGATTTTTGCAGCCATCTTTTCTGCGCAGGAGCCGGGGCGTTGTCAGGTTTGGTGGACTGCAATCATTGTGTCCGGGCTTACCTCTGCAGCCATTATTGTCGTACTCTTTCTCATATTCATTTTGCAGTTCAACCTTCGCAGCCGCACACGACAACTCCGACAACAACTCCGACGACAACTCCGACGACAACTCGGAGAAGAAGGTCTCTCTGTGGTCGCCATGACTATCCCTGACAGATGGACAATTGTTGCTGATGCAGCGGAAGAAGACGACGATTTGGAGATTAACTGGATCACACAAAGAGCCGCATTTCTCCTGATTTTAATGGCAATGTCAGTTTGTTTGCTGCTTTCCTTCACTCCTTTGCTTTGCCCCCACCTGAAGTAAATCCTCCTCCTCTGCGGCTCCTTCTGAACATATACTATAGAAATAAAGCATCAGTTATGACGACATAAGTACTTCACTTCTCCCCTGCGGCTCCTTCTGAAGATATACTATAACATAAGTACTTCACTCCTCCTCTGCGGCTCCTTCTGAAGATATACTATAGAAATAAAGCGTCAGTTATGACGACATAAGTTTTCAGTTAGAATATTTAGGTCTGATTTCAACGGTGAGGGCACCATATAAATTGCGTTATAGATTCATATATTACATTCTCTACCCCATATATGTATTACTCTATTTTCTCTATGTATTACTCTATTTCTCTGTACTGTACTTTGTTGTTTTGCAAAGACTCATAAGCGCACAAAATTCGAGTCAAATTCGCTTTGGACTTCGCTGTTCTTCAAATACATTCATGGTGCATAAAATTTCAGTCAAACGCAGAGGGTCATATAGCTCTGTGGATGATTATTATGTTATAATATTTTCTTGGCAAAAATCACTTGGCAATGTGATTTTTGTATTTGATTTCAAAAATCAGGTTAGATTTATCTTATTTTTTTTTTTTTAAATTCAATTTTTTAATATAAAATTTAAGAAAATGTTTGTAATTTGAGAAATTTAATTTCCTTTATTGTTTGGTAGATTTTTAGTTAAAATAGATATATGTATTAATAATATTTATAATAAATTTCACATTTTTAGGTCTAAAAGTATTCTCATTTTTAGTTTTATTAAAACTTTGATTAAATCTCTATAGTTATCTAAAGTATTTTTAGTAATGGTAAGGATGGAAGATTTAAATATATCTTAAAAGTAATTATAATTTTTTTGCTTTTAAGTTTACTTTAAAGATGTTATAAAATTAAATTAAAATAAAATATTTAGATTATGAAATGAGTTATGGGTTTTGGACATGTGGAATTGATAACAAAGCCTAGTCATAAGTTAATAATATTCATGGTAAAGTGTAGGTGAATATCTATAGTTAAGAATCTTGTTATATTGTAAATTTATTATAAGTATTAAATTTTTATGTGCTTATTAATTAAATTTAAGTATGGTTATGAAATCGTTATTTTAACTTATATGGTAAAAAAGATATCAATTTAGGCTTAGTCTAACTTATAGACAAAGTGGTCTTTTTCACGACCATTTTTCTGGTTAATTTTAATCAAAATCCAAAGATTTTTAAAAACCTGAGTTTAAATAGTTTAATCTCCCAGTGCCCGAAGGGTTTTTAAGGGCGGTGAATCTATTTATGCATTCAAAAATGTATTTTAAATAACAAAAAAATCTTGAAATTGTATTGCCGGATTTCGGTGAATTCTGGTTAAAAAGGTTATTTTGTCTCTAAGACTACACTTATTGATTTATAGCTATTATTTATACTTTATATATCTTATTGTAATATGTATATTATGGTTTTCTTTTATTTAAAAATTTGTTGGTAATGTTATTAATAAAAACAATATTACATATAACAAAATCAAATTTTATTAGTTTTATTAGTTTTAACTTTTTATTATTGATTGAGCCAACATTTAAATGTTTACACTCATTTACAAAGACTACAACAACCACTCAATACTAGGATTTATATTACTTCTAACCTTTTATAATTTATTAATTAACTAGTATGTTTAGAAACACTTACACCACTCCAACATCATCTTATACTGGACTGTAGAGCACAATTAAGAAAAAGTTTATTCAATTTAGAAATTATAATGAAATTTTATTTGTGTTAAATCTTTTTAGTAGATTATTTCTTTATAATTTATGATCACAAATAATTTTTTATTACAAAATTATTTTTCTACCATTTTATATATTTAGCTAAACAAAATACTTCGACTAATTAAATAAATTTATAAAAATTATAATTATAATTAATTTATTTTAATTTCAAATTTATTATAAATACCCTTGATCAAGGTGTTTATTGATGGGATGTTGGAGCTCAAGGGGATTCTGCCACCTCATCACCTCTCACAACATTCAAGGGTGGGGGTGGCATGACCAACCCTCCTTGTGCAATAGACATACTAACTATATACATTATCCCTATTCCATTGTCAATCCTTCCTTCATTTGAATCCTCTATGAAGGGGGAGATTACTCCCTAGATTTTCTGGTATGCTTGGACCTTTCCCCCACCATAGGTGAGATAATTCCATTATGTCTTTGATAGAGAAAGGTCTTGGTGTGGTGGAAAATTCTAAGAGTCGTGGCATAATTTACGGGCTTTTAACTGGGCATGGATGTTAGCCTCTGCAATGGACTAGAATTAACCTACGCTTGCATGCAAGATATATTGGTCTCTAGGTTTGGAGGTTTACAACGCAAAATTTGTAGCTAACCAATGATCATGAATCAGGCTTTGGATAGAGAGATATTTCAAATTTCGGCACTTCATTGGCTACTTCAAATCTAGTAGCTATAAGAGCCTATGACATTTTCCTTCCTTCAGAACACACGACTTTTTCAATCTAGGTTCAATGGGATTGAAAATTCAGGGTATTGTCTTATCCGTATGTATCCTTAATCTTATTCTCTGGTTTTGTTTCTTATTCATGGATATTCGTTGGCTTGGTCTCAAATTCAACTCAGTTAGGTTGTGGCCAAAATATTCTAGGCCCTACTAAAAGAATTTCATCTCTTGGCTCTTTGTATTTTCTCTTCTCTATATATTGGCTTTTCCCACCCTTGTTTTATAGACTCCTTTGGTTTTTATACCTTGCAAGTTTTCTCAGCCTTATTCCTCCAAGTCCCATGTTGTTGTGGTTAAGCTATCCAACATGGTATTTCCATTCTGGTGCATTATGCCTTGGTAGCGAATGCACAACTACTAGGGGGATGTGGGCATAGCCCTCTATGAAGACCTCGAGCCCAATTCCATGCCCAGGAAGCTGAAACCATCTTCCATTCTGCCACACCCCTTAAAATTCATGAAGAAATCTATTAACTTGAAGCCCTCATAATTGTTGACCTTCAAGCTTATTCAAACTCTGAAATCCAAGTGGAGGTAGAAAATAAGGTTCTTGACCTTGGTCATACCAAGGGAATATGGAGCCAATACTTGAACTCCATTAAGTTCCATTGGTAGATAAAAACTTTTCTGGGTAAGATGTTGAAGGAAAATCATAAAGACAACAATGATATCATCTCCTCTTTGAATGAAATCAAGTAGGTGCAATGATATCAGTGCTCCTACCTTGTTAGTTTAGATGCTCGGCTAGCTCATCTCAAAAGCCACATTTGTTGTGACATAAAACCTACTGCTCCAACTAATACTCATGTTCAGGACCCAGTGTCAGTTACACCTTCAACAACTTGATTTCATTCTATGCCATCTGGAACCTATTTTATTTCCTTATGTAGTCAACTATATGGTAGTTTTAGTTGTTTCTAAGTATTAGATGTTTTGACTTGACATAACTTGAACTTCAGTTAACGATCAACATATCTAGTTTTCCTAGCGGCAGATTGAGACCAAGTTTTGCATAAAAAATAATATATTTATTTGTCGTATGTTGAAATTTTGAGGTAATACCATCATATCAAGGTGGGGGGGAACTCCGGATCCTTGGAAGCTTCCTTGGTGGATAACATCCTTCATAGCTAGATCTTGACAATGAGTTTGAATGTATTTTGGAATATCCTCACTCGAATCCAAGTCAAGTGGATGAGTTGTTACGATGAGAACAAAATTGGCTACCTTGTCATCCAATTTGTTTCCTTATCTGCAAACATGAGAGAGGAGGGGAGTTGTGATTTTTCCCAGGAGTTTTGTGATATAACCTATTTGAGTTTCCAACCTCCAACTCTTAGAGACTTTGGAAGGATCTGATCCACATTGGATTTTGTGGAAGCTATTGATAATGATCTTTGAATCTCCTTCAAAAACAAGCTTGTAAAGTTGTTTGCAGATAGCAACTGAGAGACCCTTCTCTAGTGCCCACATTTTAGCAACATTATTATTGTTGAGGCCTATGAACCTACATAAACATGTATAATTTTCCATTAGCATTATGAAATAATCTACCATAACTTGCTTCGCCTAGACTTCCTTTCGAGGCCCCTTCAAAGTTAAGTTTGATGAAGTCCTCTAGGGGGGTGGGGCAGAAGGAAGCCCTGGAAGGGAAGAAATTAGGGACAGAGGGAGTCTACCATAAGGAATAGGTGGAGAGACCCATTTTTGATAGAATGAATTATTTAGGAAATGAGGGTAAGAACCCAATGAACCCATCATTTTAGAAACCCAAAAGGAATGAGTTTGTGAAAAATATATTTCTAGCTCAATTTGTGAAATGATTTTGGCATATCAAATTTGATGAGGATACCCGGAGACTTATTGGAATTAAGTGAGTGAATGGATCATGGGCTTGTATTATGCTATCCATACTTGTTTTCCTTCCAGATAACTATTTTCTCAAGAGAGATATTAAGGGGAGAATGGGATTTTGTCAACCTGCAATAAATTTGGAGATGAATTTATAGATAACATTAAATAGGAAAATAGGCCTAAAATATGAAGTAGAATCAATGTGATATTTTTTTGGGAATAAGAGATATAAAGGCAGCATTAAGTGTTATTAAGATAGAGGAGGAGCATTGAGAGTTTTTTGTTACTTGAAAAACATCATACCAAAGAATTTTCTAGCAATCCTAGAAGAAATTAGTGGTAAATGTTGGAAGCTTGACAATACTAAGAGGAGGGGCAATGAATAAATATAACAGTATGGATCAATTTAACCATTTTTTCCTTTTTATTTCACATTAACTGATTATACAACGATAACAACAGAATAAAAAATTATAACTAAGCACACATCATAAGCATATAACCATGAGAATCAATACATAAGACCAAATAAACCATGAATAACAATACATTAACACATGAACACAAGATATAAGGTGGAAACCCTTTTAGGAGAAAAACCAGCATCTGCTTGTCTTCATCTTCTTCTTCTTATCATTGAAAATCTTCGTTTACATCATCATATCATTGGACACCACCAAAATGCAAGCACCAACTCATGATCATGTGAGAAAATACTTAGTTTAGGCCACTAACTGATGAAAGCTACCACATCTTGAACTATGCAAACCACCACGTGCTAGAATCCACACTCCAATAACTATGCAAGACACTACCCGCTACATGCCACCACCTAGTGTATGCCCCAACACCCAATAGTTTTTCTACCCACCACCATATGGAAGCTACTACTCCCAAGTGGTTAAGCCACAACCCAAAGGATTCCACTACACTCGGAATCAAAAAGCCACCACTTGCCTCACTGAAGTCCCCAACCTTCAAGTTCACATGGACCATGTTTCCATATTTTCACACTGGGCCCACATGTGACAAAATCAAACACGGTAGGCCATGTTTCATCCCATTTTCACACTGGACCCACTATGACTCTTTCTCACAATAACTAATACAAAATCTGCATGCAATCTGTCTCGATCAATCTTTTCTTATACAATCAATCTCAATACTCATTGCTCATCAAACCCAATCAACCTCATGAACATTACTTTGACTCATAATACTTTTCTCATAAAATTCATTTCATGACCATACCCTAGCACATAAACTATTAGAAACTACCATATACATCACTCAACATACAAACTACTACAACAACATCACATCTCATTATCTGCACTCAAAATAATATATTAGTTCACCAACAACAAATAATAACACTTTAATGACATTAATTTGCAATACAAAAATATTGTCCACGTTCTCACTAAACAAACTCACTTAACATCATACATTCATGTTCTCATATACTGGACCCAAGAATTTTACTTATATTACATATATACTAGGCTCATACACAATGAAAAACAACATAAGACTCATCCATAGCTTCAACAACGTCTGCAATATAAAGATGTAAGCTCTGCAACACATTATTAGCACATAAACATAGCTACTCTGACCCATGCACTCCTCCACTACAAAATGATCTGTCAAACCTTCCAACACACATCAACTAACATTATAGCCCCTATCTCAACATGTTGGCACTCTGACATATGCACTAGATCAAGGTCTCCTGCTACGAGTTTACACACTCTTCTTTATTCACTCACACCAATGAACCATACTCTGTCATATGCACTCAACAACATAGCCACTTCATTGCACTAACAACCAATCCTATATTGTGCATTGTCACATTGACAACAACACACTTCAGCACTAAACATATATATAATATATTCATATACTTCAGCACTAGACATATATATAATATATTCATACATATCTCTATCATCAGGTCTAAAGTGTTGTGATCGTACCTACAGGAAAATATGCTCTCTACTTGCACAAGGATCATGCACTAGATTTTCAACTTTTCATCACATCTCACACACAATCACTACATCACACCTCATGCAACCCAACCTTGGATAGACCAAGACCATTTAACCATAATATATAGTGCTTCAAATCATTAATGCATTCATACCGTCATGACCAGATCATGTCAATTATGAGACTAAATCAATCTGATCAATGAAATCCATTCCCTTGACTAGATCAACCACTAACCTTTAATTAACGAGTAGACTAGATAAATGCCACTATGCCATAATCAAATAAATCATCATGTTCACACACTCTATGTTGGCAAGTTAACAATTCGACTGTTGCATTACTACCTTGGGAAATTACAATGGATTTGTGCGAGGATGTCTTTTTATCCACCTACAAGAGAGTGTCATTAGTACCAAACTGTTGTCATGCAACAAACTACACAGGAATAATGTGAGTAGATCATAGCACTAGGAAAGTGCCTCTTTGTGACTCAAGGAAAATCACGCCACTACTTGTAACTAAGTAAAATTCAACTTTAATTTTCCTAAAAATTGCTTCTACTTCTTCAACACTTCCTCAAGCACCTATATTACCTATAGAACCTCATCATACCTGTGTCAATCATCAGGAACACTTATGCATAGGGTCATTAAGAATGTTGACATCAATTCTAACACAAATTGCTTCAGGGTTGACATTAATGCCAATACTATGTTTCCAACATTCTCCCCCTTTTGCATTGATGGAAACCTTCATCTATTCCATCAAACTGATCTTAATCACTAATAATTGACAGGTCTTCAATCTCTACTAGTGTTTTTGATACTCTCCCCTTTTGATATCAATGTAAAAGGGTGGTCAAATATTCATTGAAGCACTATTATGAAACCACTTAATACAACATAGTGATACCAATAATCAAGGATGATACCAATTGTTTGTTAATGAAATCATATCAGCTTCCAACATATGCAAGATAGTCATTAGAATCAAGTAAAATCATTGCCACATGCAAACAAAGCAAACACCATGCCTTATTTATGTTGAACGTACTCCCATTGAACATGTATTGGGGTTTCAGATATATCATCCAAGATGTTTTTCAAGATGATTTGCTTCTACCATTGCCTCCTTGCCACATGCATGAGGCGACAAACTAGGCCAAGACTTCAACCAAATATACCCAAATGAAAGTACAAGGCTTCATATACATATCACATGGCTATATAAATTATATCCAAGACCAAACATGGATAAAGTATGACTCTTCAATACATACCTAACATTGTGATTACACAACCAATTGATCGAATGATAGAAACAATAAATTACAAGGCTATAATTTTTCACACATGTTCTTACATTGCAGAAATTTATAATCCACTACTATGCATGCCCAACAAATGACTCTCATGTATGGCTCAACCATGGACTATTAAAAGCCTCTTTTGTATATATACAAGTACATATAGGAGTTACACCAATCACTCTAACATTCCCATGCATGAATGCAACAATATAAGAGACTCTCTCCCATGCATGACTAAGACCAATGACTCTTCCTCGTATGCAAGGCTATCACAATGAATCCTCAAGCATCTTGACCCAATGATAAAATAATGATGATACATGGCTATATATTGCAACTCTAGGCTGTATACATGGCTGAAGTAAATACACTCTACTATGCATGCCAGACTCAAAATCTTACTCTCCTACACAAGTGATCTAGATCTTTTCACTTCAAGGATGCATACAAAATTGCATATAAAAGAGCATGTAACCATGAATGTGTACACATAAAATAAGTGGAAATAAAATGAAACCATGAGAGAAATAAGGTACAAAACAAGTTGATAACAGAGTTCACTTAACAGAGGTTACGTCTCCGGGCCCTGCTCAATGTGGGGAGGCCTCTTTGATTAATATTCAATGAAATAAAAAAATGAGAACAATTTACAAGTGAAACCTTATACCTCCACTTCTAGAGATGGCATGAAAATTCACACATTTGCTAAAGAAATAGACTGCACACTTGAATTCTTGGAGAAAAATCATGAAATATGACTGTAAACTGGACCCCCTTCTCACTTAGTCAAATATGGGCTCCCCAAGAATCTCAAAGATTCTCTTCTACAGGAAAATTGAAATTATGCTACTCAGATGAAGAATCTGATCACACCGTCACATTCCTTGTGAAAAACTAAGAAAAATGAGTATAAAGTTGGCATGATTCTGACGCCTTCAAAAATTCCCCCTAGGGAATCTCGAATGTTCCTCACTGATTCTGTATGGGAATATTTTGTGGAATATTCCCCTGGAATATTTGTCTCCAAAAATGCACCTATTGTGGGGCCAAGTTCTGTTGTTTCTGCAAGATTCCTCTCAGCTCCATCAAGCCCTATCATGCTCTGGTCACATATGATCCTTAAGTACAAAACCTTGAGCAGAGTTAACAATGGGTGCCCTCCTAGCATCGTGATTGGTAGGCGGTTGTAAATTCGTTTTCAATTGGATGGGTCATGGGTTCAAACCTGTGGACCCATCCATTTTCGGCATATATTTCTTATTATTCGTCGGAAGCTGTTGTATTACTAAACCTCGTCATTCCGCTTTGCAACGTTTCGTTAACCGTTTTATGTTGACTCCACCGTTCCCACCATGTGACATGGTTTTCCATAACAATTATATCCCATGGTTGTGTATACTTTGCCATTGTTTGTCACATGTGGAACCATTTTATCATATAACTCTATACATATGACTTTAATCCACCATGCCATATGTTATATATGGTTAACACACCACTTTCCATTATAGCACGTGATTTAAGGCCATAGGTTATTATTTTTTTTGACTTGAAATAATTTGTTTGAAGCATGAAACTTAGGTTTATGGCTATTTTTATAACCATATTATTTAATATAATAACCATTCATATTTTTTTGTTATTATTTTTTTGGTTATTATATTATTATTTTTAACAATTTGGTGTTGTGTCTTGTGCAGGGCTAAGAGACCAATGTTTGTGCACCACATATTAGAGGTTGATTGGTCATTTTGTCGCCACATACGCAACGTTGGTCCCGCGCCTCCTTATGACTTGAAAACTTCTTACAGTGATAGAATGGTCATACAAACTCCGATTGAGGTGTCATTTGCACCTTTGGGTTTGTAATGATAAGCTCTATAAACTGGTACCATTATTGTTGAGGTTCAATCACTTCAAAAATTGATCCTTCTAAGATCCACTTGGATCATTCCTCCTCACTGAGGAGCTTTTGGTCCACCAAAATCATGAACACAATATGCAATCTGCGGTACTCCCTCATTTGCACAACAAGTGCCCTATCTAGCCACACTTCCTTCTCCTTCACCTTTGTACTTTGGAGCCATAAATGATGAAAAAACACCTACATTTAATGCAAACCTATAGTACATTCTTTGCAAATCACATACAAGAATAATCATGACCCAAACAACATCATACTTGCTAAGAGTTTATATCGCACTTATTGTTCAAGTTTACATTAGAATCATAACAGAAACCATACCTAAGCTATCAACAAAAAATGTGAAAGACATCATCATGTTGCATTCATAAGTCATGGCAAAGACTTCATCACTTTTACAATTATTTCAGAACATTTGATTTGCAAATGTGGTTATGTTCAACTACTTAAATTTTTCCTATATTCAAGCTTTTGTGATCCATAATGAATTAAACAAAGTCTTTCGGCAGAAATCACATGAGAGAATTTTTTGGCCGATGCGTTTCGAACCAACAAGTGTGGTTCATCATCTGGTCCTGATGATGAACCACACTTGTTGGTTCGAAACGCGTCAGCCAAAAAATTCTCTAATGTGATTTTTGCCGAAAGACTTTGTTTAATTACTTAAATTTTCTTCATATCCCATATCTTATGCACCATGTGAATGGGTTCTCTTCTTGTAGTTGACTTTCTTCATTGACTGGTTATTCTTCCTTCACACATTATTTTTGGCATGGATTATCTGACATGTGGCTTTATAATATCCATCCTTATTGTAGTGAATGCACTTATTCTTCCTCCTCCAATCTTTTCAGACCTTCTTTTAGCGCTTACTCTTGGTGTGTTCCTGATGAGGATAACTTCCCATGGAATCCTCACTATCACTAGAATGTTGGGAGGCACTCCTATCATCCTTCATTGATTGGTCATTGGTTGTCTTGGATCATTCTCCAGCCTCCTTGCTGACATGACAAAGTCCCGCATAGTGAGGCAATTCCTCTTCTTTGATGAGGTTGACAATGCCTTGGCCATTAATGTCGAGGCCCTTTTCTTGATATCCCATTTTCTTCATAAAATTTGAACCAATCATGTAGTATGTTTTTCAAAAGCAGTAAAATCATCATCATAAAGAGAACATGAAATCGAAGAATCACTTTTTAGGTTAGGCTTGTCACACTAAAACTTTTCCAAGGCCTTTTCTTTGGCTTGTAACTGATGTTGTAACCTTTGTTTCTCCTCCTCTTCTTCTTGTAGGAGTCTCCTTAGTTCAACATTCTCTCTTGAATTCTTTGATTCATCTCTTTGATTTCTTGGAGCCATGCAGTATCTGGCACCCTCCTCATCTTTGGCACAACATCTACTGAAATCTTTGTCTCATCACCTGAATCAGAACCCAAGTCAATAGATCCATCTTCTCTAATCCCAAGAGCTTCAATCTTCATTTCATCTCCTGAGTTTGATCCCAGGTCTATTGATGCGACACTTACAAATCCTGCAACTGTGATATTCTCCTCATCCTCTAATTCATATTCTTGGTATTGTTGCATGGTAGCGATCATATTATGCTTCTCCTTTTTTCCATTCCTCTTTGGCCTCAATTCCGGATGCAATTTCTCCCAGTTCTCCTCACCATGTCTTTCTTTCTCACAATGAGTACAAGAGGGATTTTCTTCCTTTTCTCTTAGTTGTTGCTTCCCTCTTTGGGTGGTCATCTTGCTCATGCTTCCTCCTGCTTTCAGGATGTATGACCTTCACACTAGATTCATCAAGAGTTTTAAGTTCAAATAATAATAATGAATGACACAAATAGCTATGCAAAGAGACAATGTATTCCTTCAATGCCTCAGGAGAGTCTAATGGAACATCTAGTCCTAATTCTTGTTTTCTAAACTCCTCTCTAAAATTATGAACATTTTGACCTTTAGTTTTTTTCAAATGTTTCCATTCCATCATGGCCTTCTATTAGTTGCCCAATGGGTAAAATTCTCCTCTTAAAGAAGAAACAAACTCGGACCAAGATGAAATAAGTTTACAATTATTCTTACCACCTTTATGTAGCTTGCCTTCCCACCATACGAGAGCATTGCCACATAGTCGAAGGGATGCTCAATGGATCTTTGCATCATCTTGTTTGATTTGTTGTATGTGATAGTATACTTCAACATGTCTAATATGGTTATCTATCTTTTTTGCATTATATTCTCGATTAAATACAAGAAAATCAAACTTGACATCCAACTTGAAAAAAGGCTTTTAATGATATTTTATAATTTTAGAATGATGAGAAGATAAGTAAGAAGTGGAGCCCTCACTAGCAGATGGAGATGGGGGTGAGTCTCTTCTCCTCCTCCATCTCAATTTACTGAGGCATGATTGTCCAGTTCTTTCTTCTCCTATTTCACCATTGTCTTCTCATACTCTGCAAACATTTGTCAAATTTTTATGCCATGGTGTAGAAGACCTTACGAAAATTTGGCTCTTCCTCTAATCGAGCATCTTCATTTGCCATTTTCCTTCTTCATGCTACACACCCTGCTTCTGGATCAAAGGACTTGATTTTTCCTTCACCTCTTTGAATTTTTCTCTAGTAATCATACACTTTCAATTCACATAAATAAGAAGACTGCTCTGATATCAAACTTGATCCATATCTTTTCACTTCAAGGATGCATACAAAATTGCATATAAAAGAGCATGTAACAATGAATGCATACACATAAAAGAAGTGGAATAAAATGCAACCATGAGAGAACAAAGGTGCAAAACAGGTTGATAACAGAGTTCACCCAATGTAGGTTACGTCTCGAGGACCTACTCAATGTGGGGAGACCTCTTTCATGAATCTTCAGTGAAATAAAAAATGCATATAATTTACAAATGACACCTTATACCTCCACTTCTGGAGATAGCATGAAAATGCACACCTCTACTGAAGAAATAGATTGCAAGGTTGAATTATTGGTGAACAATCATGAAATATGATTGTAAACTTGACCCCCTTCTGACTTGGTCAAAACTGGGCTCCTTGGGAATATAAAAGATTCCTAAAATATTCTCTTTTCTAGGCCAACTAAAATTATGTTGCTCATATGAATAATTTTATCACACCATCACAGTCCTTGTGAAAAAAAGATAAAAATGAGTATAAATTTGGCATGATTATGACACCTTAAAAAATTGGGCCCTAGGGAATCTCCAAGATTCCTCACTAATTCTGCATGGGAATATTTTGTGGAATATTCCCTTGGAATATTTGTCTCAAAAAATGTGCCTATCATGCGGCCATATTCTGTTGTGTCTACAAGGTTCCTCTCAGCTCCGCCAGGATCTATCATGCTCTGGTCACAAATGATCCTTAAGTACAAAACCTTAGGCATAGTCAATAATGGGTGTATGCCTAGCACCATGGTCGACAAGTGGTTGTAAAGTTGTTTGCAAGTGGATGGGTCTTGGGTTCAAACTCGCGAACCCATCCATTTTTGGCATATGTTTGTTATTATTCACCAAAACCTGTTGTATTAATAAATCTCATCATTCTTCTTTGCAATGTTATGTTAACCGTTTCATGTTGACTTCGCCATTCCCGCCATGTGACATGGTTTTCCATAACAGTTATATGTCATGGTTGTATATACTTTGCCATTGTTTGTCACATGTGGATCCATTTTACCATATAAATCCACCCATAGGACTTTAATCCAACATACCATATGTTATAATGGTTAACACACCATTTGCAATTATAGTACGTGATTTAAGACCATAGGTTATATTTTTGTTGACTTGAAATAATTCGTTTGAAGTCTGGAACTAAGGTTTATGGTTATTTCTATAATCATATTATTTAATATCATAACCACTCATATTGTTTTTTATTATTATTATTTTGTTGGTTATTATATTATTATTTTTAATAATTTGGTGTTGTCTTATGTGCAGGGCTAGGAGGATAATTTTGGTGCACCACATGTTAGAGCTTGATTGGTCATTTTGTCACCACATAAGCAAAGTTGGTCCCACATCTCCTTACGAATTGCAAACTTCTGACGATGATAGAATGGTCATACAAACTATAATGGAGGTGTCATTTGCGCCATTGGGTTTGTAATGACGAGCTCTAAAACCCGGTACCATTATTGTTGAGGTTCGATCACTTCAAAAATTAATCCTTTTAGGATCCACTCCAATTAACTCATACTATGGTTACTCAACCAACTGAAAATGATAACATGAAACATACATATAATTCTAATTTACAAGACTTTTCCACTCATGCTAAAATGTATGGTGTTTCTACAAGCAAATGAATAAAATCAAGATAAATTAACAATATAATAGTCAAACACTAGTTGCATGAATAACTCCCTCTGAGTTGATTTACCTTCTTGTTGAACTAAACTCCTCATTGATGCCATGGACCTAATCATGTTAGTAGTAGGATTTGGATCAGACCATGTTTCTTCAACTTATTTTCTACGATGTGCTCCCATTGAGACCGTGCAAGCCTCTCTTGCACTTCTGCAGTATTTTCTGAATATGCATATGGTAACTAATGGACTATAGTGGGTTCTAGGTACTTCTACTTCATAGACTGATGATCCTTCTTATTCATTCATACAATAATAATTTTCTTCATTACATGCACATTCTCTTCTTTTTTCCTGCCTAGCCTACTATGATTTTACCACTACTTTTTCTTTATCTACTTTGAGAAGCCAAATAGCTGACAATCTCAAGCCATTTGACCGAAGTTGTGACATGATTAACATCTCACATGATCGAGATATGAGGAAAGAGGGTCATATGTCCTACTACTCATGCTATATTGCTTCCTTCCAATGTTCATAACTCTTCACCATACACGAGATCTACAACCAATAGCCCTATGGCCAAATAGGTTACAAGAAAAACAAAATCCATTTAAAAATCTTGTATACCTCGAGGCTAATGCTCTCCTTTGTTTTCCTTGTTGCCTAATCTTCTGCATATTATGTTGATTATATTTGTACCCTTTGCTCTTATAGTTGGCTGCAACATGTCCGAAATTGTGACAATTGTAGAGCTCAATCTCGTCCACCATTGGAGAAAAGGAGTTTTGAATCATTTGAAATATTGGGTGCTAATATAGGTCCTCTTCTTGGCTTCGAGATTTGTTGTTTATTTCCTATTTTTCAACTTAAGTTGGTGTTATTATCTACTGCAGACTTCTTATAATCTATATTCTTCTTTGCATGTTCTTGTGTACTAGATTCTCCCTTGTGAAAATAAAAATGTTGATTAACACATAGATCAATTTACACCCTTATGAATTCTTGGTTGGCTAGGCCAAGAATCTGGGAATGGTATTTGGTTTATAGTCTTATCAAATATTATACAACTTCGAGGTAAACAAAAGAGAAAATATTTAGAGAAAAACACTAACATCCATATGTCAAGAAGACAAATGAAAGGTTAAAATACATACAAGAACTTTAAACATCGCAGTAAATTTAATATGTTAAAGTTGCAAAAACACTATCATAACAAAAATTAATAAAGTTCAGCACAAAAAGGTCACTTCCTATGTTTAAAGTAGAGTTCCATAAGAAATTAATATACCATATAGTACACAAGTCACAAAAATTAAGACGACGAAAAATATAAACGATTAAAATTATACACAAGATGGAAAAACCCAAAGGAGATCCTTCACTGAATAACTCAAAGAATAATGTTCAGATATAGTAAAACAAACTTAAAGTATTTAGGAATTTGTAGTTAGGAGCTTCTTAACAAATGATCACGCTTTCAAGACTATATAGGTCAAATGATACAACTATGAAAAACAAATTAATCAAATCTTGTTGTGGCCAACTCAAGAAAAGTGTTCAAACACTTGTATGCTATTGCAAAAAGAGTCAATATATTTGTATCGAAAAAAATGAAACAATTTTTAATCATTAGTGACTAAAATAAAAGATACTTCCAACAACAAGAAAGATTTCCAGGCCTTTGTCAATGTTGCTATTTAAAAGAATCCATGTAGACTAGAGTTTGTAAGATCAAAATATCTAAACACCAAAATTAAATACCCAAGTGAAGAATAAAATTTATGTCATACCAACTTATGTAGCAAATTGGGGATCCTATCTTCCTTTGTGTGACCCCATATATGTAGTCAAGTTGTCCTCAAAACACTTATATAACTATTTACCTTTCTTAAGAAAAATAGTTTTCATAACTAATCATAGGCTCAATTAATTCAAAGGAAATAAAAATGAAGGCAGGCTCCTAGAAAATAGGAGTGTGTAATGACTCAAAAGTGGGGAGGACCCACATCCATGTCATAAAATATTTCCACATAACCATCATTATCCCAAATTTAGATGCAAGATAATTTCTATGTAAATATCATATTTGCATGTATCACATAAAATCTGAGTTATTTGAATTGTTAGCCTTAAAACAATCATATATATAACCAAGTCCAAAAATATGCATGTCTACAAGTCTAACCACCAAACAAAAACTATTGTTGTCACCAAATTGTACACTTGAATCATCAATATCATTGACACAAATTTGTTATAAACATTTTTGGGCACTTCAACCCCAATCATAAATGTCTATAAACTGAGGGCTCCTAAGTCCCTAAAAGTGTTGCTTCACTGCCTAAAGGAACAAGGTCAGCTGATTACATCATCTCCCAGAAGTTCTCCACTAAAAATTGCTCATAATGGTCAAAACTAGACCATACTGAAAGCTCCATGCAGAGGTTGCGATGCATATCACCTTCCCAATGTACAGGGTGCGGTGCATACTATTTTTCTCCTCTGTAGGGTGTGATGGTCGAGAATGGACAAATGGCAGGGACAAAATGCGAGGTGGAAGATCATGGAATCTTCCAGAAGCTTCCCCTCTGACACCTGCCTCTCTATTTTCGACCAGGGATGAGTAAGAGATCATCATTCTCCAAGTGGAATCAGGAACTATCAGAGAGAGGACACTAATCAAGACCCCAGAAGATGACTTACCTCCCTACAATCATCTATATATGGATCCCTCATCACAGAGATCTAGAGGCTGGAATCTTGTATCTTGTAGAGAAGTGTTGTTGGTTTTCTCATGTATATTCATAATGTTGGGTGATCTAAGCTTTACTTGAGGTGAAGAAGGGCTTTCTTACTGGGGGATGATGCTGGGTCAGAACATATGGTTGTAATCCTCTTGCTACTTTTGATCTTAATAAAGCTATTCAAGATTTCCTCCATATTCTTGTATGTTTCATTATATATGCATTTGTATGGTTAACACACATCTGGTCCTGTGTTATTTATGAATATAGATATTTGTTCTCGATAGTAGTATGTTGCTTGCTGTATTCCATAGGTGCTCTTGAAGCTGGGTAGACGAAGAAGAGCGGAAAAGCTCTATCAGGAAGGAGAGGAATCAAAACAAGGAAATCAAGCGCAAGACTAAGGTTGGTCTCCTTTGTTCCACTCTTATTATTTTCATAAAGGAAAATGAAAGTAGACTTTACTTGTTTGTTTCTAAGATAGCTACCAGTCTTAGTGGGAATAGAAGCATCTGAGTGGACACTATTCCTGGTAACAAACTTAATGTTATTCAGGAATTAAACTTGCAATTAGACATCATAATTTATATGCAAATGCAACATAATTGTTCTATTTTTCTTCCAAGAACTTCTCCATTGAAACAATAGATTACCTCTTCTCCATGTGTTCCTATTAACTTGTGTCTCCGACTCTCTAGAAGCATAAGTAGTGAATATAGTAACTAGTTCAAGGGGTAAAACCTGGTGAGGAGTATTTTCCAGATTTACACTTGTAGGGTTTATAAACATTAGCTCAAGGTTGGTGGATTTAGCAGTTGAAACATCAACATATTTTATTTCTTGGGCATTGCTAAAGTGAGCACCAACATTTTTAGTAGGAGTAGTAACACCTTTGGTATTTAAACCATTATTGATTTATCTAGAAGTAGATGAAGAGGAATGAGTAGCAAGGTAGAGGGAATGAATCGAAGCGTGAAGAATTTTGTTATGGTTACTTCCCAACATTTTTTATCAACATTGGATGGTTACGGGATAGGGTTCCAACCATCATTAGCATCCCAAGCATTATTATTTGGCTGAGGTCCAGGGATCTCATGTATATTTGGGTGAGACTTGAGAGGAGTGGAGTTATTATGGTATACAAGAGGGAAGAAAGAAACATTTGGGGAGCTAAGGTACGGGTGTCTTGTCGTAGCCAATTGATGAAATTCATCATAATCGACATTGAAATGCATAGGCAAGCAAAACTTCTTATTCTTCCTTGTATCCCACTAGTCATGGGGCCTATTCCTTATGCCCTAGCCTTTGCCTTGTTGTTAGGAACCATAATTCATGTTTCAATTTACCAAGAATTAATAGAAACCAACTAAAATAGGTTAAGTTAATACATCAACTCAATGCTCTTTTAAATTACTACAATCTAAATGCATCAACAAAGGCTAATTGTTTCTCATGTAGTTGAGTGAAAATGGGATGAAGAGTTTGGATTTTGGAAGGGTTGGGGAGGAGACATCGTGTGAGGGCACGATTTCTAGGATTAATTAATGAAAAACCCGTTATTTGACTTTCTCTTTCAATGCTTTACTAATCCGAATTTAAACAGGAACACAACAAATTACAGATATAACCATAAACGCAGATATGCAGTGGAAATAATACTTCATTTCATTAATGTAAAATACTGAAATATGCTTACAAACAAAAATTGAAATAAACCAGCTAGGGCGATGGTAGCTTATCTCTGAGAAGAGATGTGGCGGCTACATGCCTCTTAAATATGTTACAATGAGGCTCAAAGGCCTATTTATTGTTGAGGAACAATGGAAAACCCTTAACATCCCAAAACCTAACCCTAGAAGATGAAACGCCAAATTGTGGGCCCCATTTTGGGTAAGTTTGTACATCAACTTCTTGGGGTCGTAACTTTGGCACACGATCTTCGTTTGACACGTACAATAGCTCGTTAGAAATATCTATCCAAGTACTACAACTTTGGGAAGAGACACATTGGTCCATGGACTCATGTTGCTCCCTTATTTCCCAAAAAATGTGGTTTAGGGCCTCAAAATGGCTCCAGAAGTTCAGAACCCGAAAAACTGCTAAAAATAGTCAATTGTGCTACAATTACGGAAACTGAAAAAGTGAAAGAGATAGTTTTGGGGGTCTAAATGGGATAGGTGGGTGGTCACCCACATCCACCTGGATCATTCCTCCCCCTTAGGAAGAAATGGTCCCCATTGCGTTGAGTTCCTCCATCTATTGACCTTATTCTGCACTCTCTGATGTGTCCAGTAATGGTGGGAAGCATGGTTGACGATGGTCCACATTAAACACTTGGTGCAGGCGAAGGAATGGAGGAATGCTGTGCTCCAAAGAATTGTTCCCCACAGCCTTGGTACTGCTGTAAGGACCATGTTGGAGTGGTCTGAGCTTCTGATGGGCTCTTGTAAGGTGTTCTTTCTACAGATGTAAGCAAACTTTGTCGCCCACCTGAAACTTGTGTGGTACCCGTGTGGGTGAGGAGAAGTTTTTCTTGTGTTCTATCATGACCGTGTCCCTTTGTTGTTTTTGCTACGTGGAGGAACCCTTCACGGGGGTCATGGATGTAGCAATGATCTTCCCCTTACTTTGGGAGCGAACCAAACAGAAAATAAATTTCCTACTCTATGAGATGAGCTTGTTGCCTTTCTTAGCAGTGATCAAGGAGGTGGTAGTAGGTGGGGCTACCTCCGGTATCCTGTATAATTAATTACCCAAAGAAATAATAACATCACGAGGCCTTGACTCATACACAACATGTTACCTCCACAAGTATGGCTGGCCTAATGATACATCACAAACATCCAGAGGTGTAACATCACACAATGCCCCATCTGTGAAGGGCTTGATGCTATAGGGAAGGCGACACTGCTAGCGAAATTTGAGATCTTGTCCTTCGTGAAGCCAACCGATACTATATGGTTGTGGGTGTGGTGTAGTCGGTAGGCCCAACCACTTCATGACCTCTGCTGAAATGAGGTTCTTTTAGCTGCCACTATCGACAATGAATTACAGCGGTGAACCCTTCACCCACATCTGTGAGTGGAAAAGACGTTCCCCCTCCTCTGGATCTTCGGGTTCATTTTTTTGGATCTTGGCGGTGGCAACAGTGGTGCTAGGATCTGCATCAATGATCTGCTTCTCCTTGCCATTCCCCTTGTCGGGTTCTGGCTCAGGGTCGGAACATGCATCTAATTCAAAAGCCTTCAACTTGGCCACCAGCGACTGCTTGGTCTAACACTCACTTGTGTTGTGAGTGGGGCTCTTGTGAAATTCACATTCCTGTGTCCTTCTTCGACTTCATGGTGTTGTTATTTTCTTGCGGCTTCGATTGGTTGTCTTGGGTCACCCTGCCTTGGCTTTGTCCTTTGGTCTTCAGATTCGTAGATCCAAAGTCTCACTTCTTCTGTTTGAACTTTTGCTCGATTTTGACAGCGTCTCGGTACACCATGCTGAGCGAGGAGATGTTTACGAACTCCATCTCTTCCTGGATGTATCTATGTAGGCAGCCATGATACTTGAGTACCAAATGCAGATTAGAATCTTTGATACCCAACTATGTGCAAAGGGTATGAAAAATGTTGGTGAACTCTAGCACATCTAGGTCCCTTCCCTATCGCAGCGTGGTCCACTTTATGTATTTGTCCTCGTAGCTTTTGACAGGGTAGTAATGCTCCTTGATGACATCCTGGAATGAATCCCAAGTGGGTGCGGTTGAAAATAGTGAGCCTGTACTTTGATCCTTTTGCTCGCAGTAGGTTTCCCACCAGTCCTTGACGTGGGGGGCTGCTTTGAGAAGAGCGAAAACAATCTTTTCCTGACTCAAAAATTCATGAATAGAAAAATACCCATCTAGCAGATTTAACCATTTATCTATGGCATCTGCATCTATCTAACCCTCGAATATGGGGATTTCAAAATTAACTTGTACCTTAAAGGGTGTGGTGTTTCTAGAGTAGCTGCTGGAAGCTGATGCGTCGCCTCTGGGTAGCCGCTGAAGGATCTGCGCAAAGTTGTCCATCATCGCGTTCCTTTATCACTTGAGGGCTTCTTCGAGTAAGATTTTGATAGGATCTCCTATCCCCTCATCTTTCTTTTCATCCGCCATGGGAGGCCATCGAGATTTGTGAGGCTAGTCTTGCAAATGTTTGACCAGTTCAAGCCCTAACTCCTTATATCCCGACCTTGTTGGGGACATGCAAAGAAAAATAGAGAAAAAGCAGACAGCTCTGATACCACTGATCCGGATTTAACTAGGAACGCAACAAATTACAAAGATAACCATAAACACAGATATGCAACGGAAATAATACTTCATTTCATTAATGTAAAATACTGAAATATTCTTACAAACAGAAATGGAAATAAACTAGCTAGGGCGATGGTGGCTTATCTTTGAGAAGAGATGTGGCGGCTACATGCCTCTGAACTATGTTACAATGAGGCTCGAAGGCCTATTTATTGTTGAGAAACAATGGAAAATCCTTAACATCCCAAAACCTAACCCTAGAAGATGAAACACGAAATTGTGGGCCCCGTTTTGGGTAAGTTGGTACATCAACTTCCCGGGGTCGTAACTTTGGCACCCGATCTTCGTTTTATGCGTACAATAGCTCGTTAGAAAGATCTATCCAAGTAATACAACTTTGAGGAGAGAAACATCAATCGATGGACCCATGTTGCTCCCAGATTTCCCAAAAAATGTCGTTTAGGGCCTCAAAATGGCTCCTGAAGTTCAGAACTCGAAAAACTGCTAAAAATAGTAAATTGTGCTACAATTATGGAAACTAAAAAACTGAAAGAGACAGTTGTGGGGGTCCAAATGGGATAGGTGGGTGGCCACCAACATCCACCTGGATCATTTACCTTTTTGTCCATTTATTTTTTCTTAATTTTATTTCATTTATGGTTATATGCTAGGGGAATTCAATCTTGGTATGAAAACTTTTGGAAGGTGTACCAAAAAATCTCACTTTAGTTATTATTAACTCATAATCCTAACAACAATAGTTAAACTATCAATGTCCTTCAGATATGAAAAATAAACATTAGAAACCCTATAACAAATAACATGCAAATATAAATAGACATGTAACAACAGAAAGTGATGTGAACAACCCAATGGAAAAATGATAATTTTATTAAAAATAACTGTGATAGATACACTTGATGAGGAGAATATGTAGACTCAAATGTACAAAATACCCCACCATGGGATGGGTTCTTTGATGCCTTGTGCTTCAACTACAACTCTCATCATTTCTTCAAAATTTAATGGGAAAAGAGGAAATGGTGGTGGCTTGAACTCGAAAATAGGAGCTCAAATCTCATGAGGTGATAACGACGATGATGAGAAAGGTAAGGTGTGGAGGATGAGGATAAAACCACTCTAATTATAACAAAATATTAGGATAAATCTAGATCTAGAAAAATAATAAAAAATATTAAACCAAATCAACATCTAGCCATTAGGAATATTTTATTATATTTTAGGGAGGGAAAGATTATTTGAAATGGTCAAATATATTTATTTAGTAAGCTAACTCAAGAATAATTGTTTATTGAGTTAATTTGGAAAATGGTTAAAGTAATTAAGAAATTAAAAAAAAATATTAATTAATTTAAGAACATATGGTCAAAGTGAGTTAGAGATAATTACTAAATAATGATTCAATAATTATCTCATGAGAGAAATGTTCAAAAGGTAACTAGTTTCAGTCTTCATAATTTTTGATGTACTCATTTAAATATGTATCATATGTAACAAACCAAAGAAGAAAAGAAAAAGTTATTATTATTAAAGCATGGGTTTCATGATTCTTATTGATGGTGTTCTAGGTAAAAGTGTGTTCTTCATGCTTCTAGGGTTTGTTAGGTCTTAGGATTTACTGTCATGAGTGAAATGAGTCAACATCATGTTTATAATACCCTTCCGGGTAAAATGTAATTAGAAAAATAATTATTTTTTAGTCTATAAAGTCTTGAAAACTCCGAAAGTACAAGTCAGCCCTAGCTGCTTCAAGTTGGCCTGAAGGAGGGAATTTGACCCCTTGGAAAGGCTATATAAAGGAGCAGTTCGAACTCATTTGTGATTCACTCACCAAAAAGTTCAATCTCAAGGAAAAAGTTTGATCTATAGCTAGGAAGCAAGAATAAAATAAGAGTGAAGGTCTAGCAGAAGAAGACGACTTGTTTTTGGGTTCTCTCTCTCACATGTGCAAAAGTCTAGGGTTTCTACAACTACAAAGGAGGCCGAAATTTCATATTCAGGTTTCAATAGGACGAAGTGCAGTATCTTGTTGATGGAAGGAATAATAATCTATCTTTACCTGATTGACCTTGAGAGGAGTTTATTTTCTGAAGGAAAGTCTCAAGAGGAAGTGGATTAGTTTTTTGCATCTACTACACAGTCAAATTTGCAGGTCGAAGGAGTAGTATTAAAGGTGGGAGGTTGAAGTTGCATTTTAAAGTTTGTTAGAGCTAGATAAAGGAAGGACTTGTTGGAAGGTCCAACTTGGTACTTGGAGGAGGACTTGGTCCAGGGTTTGGGTCTTTTTTGTCTCATTTGAAATAAGTTCTATAAGTAGAGATGAGTTTTTCAAGTTTCCCCATGGAAGGGTTTTTCCCTATCTGAGATCCTAATTTTTTTTCCTCTATTGTAATTGTTTCTTTTATTAATATTTGTTTGATGAAAATATCTATATAAATAACAGAATAAGAATAACAAAATTCACAAGAAAATCTTAAGGTTAAGGAAAATTGGAAATAATAGATGCCACTTTACATTTTCCAACATGTTATCCGATCTAAGGTGAACAAGACGAAAGGTTGGAAGGATATTCTTGTGGAAACAAGGAAGGCTTTTCATATCAAGGGGAATTATTTGTCGAATAAAATAATTAGAATACCTATTGATATGGAAGGAGGGTTTCTACATTAAAGAAGATTAAGACTACATCAAGCTCTCATCAAAGGGAGGCTTGAAAAGAAGACTACAAGAAAAGTTGTCTCCTAAGAGGAGAAGATATATTTAAGCGCTCATTGAAAGGCATATTTTAAGGAAGAAACTTGGTATCATTCATCACTCTTGAAATCTGTTGTTGGAGGAATACTAAGAAACATCTTTCAAGGACATTATTGAAGTTTTTTCAAAGGTCTTGAGGGCATGAAGAAAGGTTGAGACATCTTCAAGGGAGAGGGTAATTTGGTTATCAAGTAAGTATCATATTATTACTCTATATTTGAATCTATACGTCACATGGGTTCTTTCTTCGAGGAGAGAAATATGCTCATTCAAGCATCAAATTTACTAGCATGGAAGAAAAGGATTAACCTATCACTTATAGAACATGAGGTAATGGAATATGTAGCTGGGGGAATTACTGAACCTAGCAAAGACAAGACTCAAGAACTAGAGACATACAAGAAAGGGGAAACAATGGCACCAATGATCATAGTTGAATCCATTAAATATCCTCTTGTTCCATTTGTTGCAAACTTGAAAACTTCCAAGGCTCTGTATGACAAGCTTGTGGACTTGTAATCGATAAGTACATCAGGACAAAAGATGTATTTGCGGAAAAAACTATTCAAGATGAAGAAATCAAAGGAAGAGGACATGGCATCCTCTCTAATGAATATCTCTTAATCACTAGTACAAAATGACTAATTAGTTACTAAAAAAACAACTAAAATTTTCATATAAACGATCATTTTCAGTTGATGACCAATAGTAGCTAACTTACAGTATCTTATAATGCGACCAACTTTTAGTCATTTTTAGCTTAGTCATTAATTGGTTTCCTCAATTTTATCATCTAGTAGTATATCTAGTCATAAATTTGGCCAATAAGTTTTCGTTGGTTTAGTCATTAATTGTCGCAATTAATGACCAAATATACAACAAAATATATTTCTATATGACTCCTCGAGAAAACCAATTAATAACCAAAAAATTGGTCGTGTTATAAGATACTGTAAATTAGCTACTAATAGTCATATATATGCAAATTTTAGTCATTATTGGAAACCAATTAATGATCAAATAAATGTGACTAAATTTTAGTCGTGTTATAAGATACTGTAAATTAGCTACTAATAGTCATATATATGCAAAATTTAGTCATCATTTTAATAAAAAAATTATCATTTTCATTAGTCATTTATCTTTTTCTTGTATTTCCATATTCATTATATAAACGACTGATTTAGTAGTTTCTATTCATTTCATTTAATTTCATTCATAATCATTATAAATTAACTAATTTAGTCATATATTCATTTTATTCGTGTTCATCATTAATTAATATAAATTACTAATTTAGTAGTTTTAGATTGATTTTATGTGTTCATTGTTAATCAACATAAATTAATTAGTATGAGTTTGTGACTAAATTTAAAAAAAAATGCCATACAATGTGCATGTTTATCCAATATGATAACACAAAGTTACATATGTTTATTACAAAACTAAATAATATCAAATGCAAATAAAAATAATTTCAACCATATAAATTTTATTATATAAAATATCAAGTATTACAATATGAGTTTCCAACTTAATATCTGTTGGACTACAATTTACACATGAAATATTGTTTCATCATTTCGAAACATTATCACTGTGTTGCCAAAGCGTTGAAAGTGAATTCACCAACTCTGAACACTTGACCATCAGTCTCTATGAGCGTGTCTTATGCAAGATATTGGCTTTAAGGGTATCACTAGACATATTTTCTTCTCTCTCTCATTTTTCATTTGTCGCTCCAATGTTATTATTCTCCTCTTTCTTAAATTGTTGCTTATTACCATCAATATTGAGTTCCTCTCCTGAAAATGAAAGAAGATACAATGCAGAGTATAAGACATGAAAGACGATGAATACTTTAATATAAAATAAAGTAGACTATAAAAGATTTATACGTCATATACTTCAACATTTGATAGTGGCCACTATGCGGCTAGATGACCTATATAAACAAAGAAAATAAAATGTCACCATAGAAAATAACACCTTAGGGACTTAGTATTGAACCTTAAACAAAACCTTAGGCACAATCATACCAACTAAGTTACATGTTAAAAATATCATGCAATGGATAACTTGTGAAAGCAAATGGAAAAAAAAAAGATGAGTGTTAAAAATATCCTTATTGTCTGTTTTAAAAGAGTCACGTTCCCTAAATTTCGATATTATTTTTCCCACAGTAAAAGTTCCTCGCATTTATGACCTATGTTTTTAGGATCATGAGAATGATCCAACATCATATTGGATTGTGGAGACAAATGATTCAACTTTCCAAGATGAGTACCTCACTTGGTTGAATGAAGGTGCTAGCTGTGAGTAGTGTCAAAACCTTAGGGAAGCAGAACACTGAGGCTTAAGAAAATATATCACCACTTGTCCATTGAAAGAAAAATTTCAATCCCATAATGGCCTCTTGGAGTACATTTCGTTGGATGGATATCACACTCTGAGAGATTATTGTCTAATACACTAAGAAG
>APFE030808244.1:147415-170228 GCA_000404065.3 Pinus taeda
ACAAGTCCAAAAACCATAACTTATTTCACTACCAAAATATTTTATAACAATATGCCAAGATTTTTAACCATGGATATTCACCTCCACAGTATGGTAGATATTATTAACTTGTAAAAAATAGCCTTTGTTACCATGGATTATCAATACCACATGCTCAAAAAACATAAACTATTTCACAATCAAAATATTTTATAAAAATGTGACAAGATTGTTAACCATGGATATTCACCCTCACTTTACCATGGATATTAACTTGTAAATCGGCTTTGTTACAATACCATGGCTTATCAATACCACATGCCAATAAACCATAACTTATTTCATAGTAAAAATATTTTATTTTAAGTTAATTTTCCAAAAAAAAATTAATTGAATCTAAAAGGGAAAATGTTACAATTTGATATATATCTAATCCCTCTATCCTCAAGACTACTAAAAATATTCCCATAGAAATTAGATTAAGCGTAAGATGGGATCTATGCCAGTTCTTTATATATATATATATCCATCTTAGCTAAGGATCCGAAGATGAGAAGCAGCAAATTGACTAAATTATAATAGATTAAATATAGTACACTTATTTTAAATTTTTTCATTATTTTATTTTCTTTACATCCATTGATCAAAATAAGTTTAATATTTTGCAACCAATTAAGATTTTTTAATTTAGATAATTTCATAAACACAATACAATGTGATCAAATTTAAGAGAGTTTTGGGGAGGTGGCAGAGAGAGGGAGGGAGATAGTGAAAATGTTGCAAGGCATAGAGAGAGACAAAGAGAGAGTGATGGGGGGAGAGAGAGTGAAGTGGGAGAGAGGGAGCGCGAGGAAGGAAGAGAGAGAGAGAGAGAGAGAGAGAGAGAGAGAGATAGAGTTGGAGTTGGAGAGAGAGGGAGGAAAGAACAAAGACATAGAGAGAGATAGGTGGAGAGAGAGAGGAGTGAGAAGGGAGAGATGGAGAGAGAGTGAGGGAGAAAGGAGAGGAGGGAAGATAAAGAAGAGGAGAGGATAGAGATAGGGAGAGAAGGGGAAGGGAGGGAGATGGAGACATAGAGATGGAGAAGGACAAGAAGTGGGGTAGATAGTGATAGAGTTGGATGGAAGAGAGAGAGAGAGAGGGAGAGTGATTTGGGGGGAGAGATAGAGGGAGGTGGGATATAAGGGATAGAGAGGAAGGTAGATAGAGATGAGGAGAGAGAGAGGGAATTGGAGGGGGAAGGAGAGAGAGAGAACAAGAAAAACATAGAGTCAGAAAGGTGGAGAGGGAGAGGGGGTGACAAGGGAGTCATGGAGAGAGAGTGAGGGAGAGAGGAGAGTGGGAGGGAATAGAGAGAAGGATATAGATAGAGAGGGTGAGAAGGGGAAGAGAGGGAGAGATATTGTGTGTATGTTTGGGGGGTGAGATAGAGAGAGGGAATAAAAATGAAACCCAAATACAAATGTATATATTATATAGTATTCTATAACCAACGTAGATCCATATTAACCCTATAAATACCAAGTGCCGAGAGGGATCCAATCTCTTGAGGTGCAAACACTTCCTCAAGTTTTGCACTAGAAAAAAAGTTTCCACCTCGAGAGATTGGATCCCCCTCGGTGCTTGATATATCCGGGGTTAAGATGGATCTAGGTCAGTTAATATGAAAATAAAGTAGTTTTTATTTGATATTATACTCTTGAAAATTAAAATTTCTCTTCAAACTAATTTCAAATTGGAACTAGATCCAATTAGATTCAATGAATAGATTTTAAAAAAGAATACATAAAATATTTTTTTATATTAAAAAATATAATTTTAAAAATCACAAATTATTAGACATAAATAATTCAAAGTTGGCTCACCTATACACCATGTGAGGATGAAGAAGTGTTTAAGGAAGGATAACCTTTCAACCAATCTTTAACAACCTTTCAATCCCCTATCACTTGTAAGTTTAGATTGCTTGACACAATTAAGATGAATAACATAAAAAAATGATTCATATTATTGTAGTACTTGTTAGATAGTTGTATATTTGTTCTTAGACTAAATTAGCCATTCATGTTAGTCATTTGTAGTTGCATTACTTGTTAGCGAGTCACATATTTTAACCCACGACTAAATTAGTGATTTATGTTAGTCGTTTTTAGTTCGATCACGTAAGATTGCTCATTTTTGGTAGTATTTCACTTAGAAAAGTTGTGGTGACTAACGGTTTTAGTCACCTAGTCACTAATTTCTCATTTTCTACTAGTGAATTTAGATATCAATTGCAGGGTCTTGGAGAGACAATTTCAAATTCAGAAATGATCATATGTGTACTAATGCATTGCCTCAACAACAAAGTAGATTTGCAACAACATCTACTCTAAGAAAGATTCAAATCCTTTTGATGAGTTGCAGTGTCAATTCATTTTGGAATAAGCTAGTATCAAGGTAAAATATGACATTGGATCATATGAACAATCTCAAGCCTTTCTAGCTCAAGTCAAGAAGTTCAAGAAGGGAAAGTTTGGGAAGTACAAGAAGAAATATATGTACAAGGTTCAATTATTTAATTTCAATGAATATGAACACTTTAAGAGGGACTTTCCAAGCCAAAAAAACAACAAGAGAAAGGAAATAAGTGAGGCTCACATAGCTGAGGAAATAGGAGGACCTGAGAAGAAGCCAAAGAAAGAAGATGTGAAAGATATTTACTATTGAAGAAGGCATATTGACAATCAGGTTCTTTATGAGGATTAATAGTTCCTTTAGGATAGCAAGAAGTGATGTTTACTTTGAAAGGAATCTTTATTTCTTCATAACATCATAGAGAGAAGCATGTGATAATAGCATATGTAGAGTCTACTTGGTTAAGTTGCTTTGTAGAAATCATATATTCTTTAAAAGTAGGTAGATAGACCATTTTTCATATTGTTCATCTAGGAATTATCTAACATTATGTTAGAGGTAGTCATATTAATAATATAATAATAACATCCATTTTTAAGGTCACAGCCAAGCCAGACACCAAATGTGTGTGTGTGTGTGTGGAATAAGAAGCATAGGAATGCACATTGAAAGTAACTCTTGGATAAGATTCATTTGAGTAGAATCTTGTAACATGCCTTGTATGATTATGTGATATTTTAGAGGAAATAATTTGACTTACTCAAGGATAAATAAATAATTAAGATTTTTCTATATTATATATAAAATAATGATTAACATCTATTATAATTGCTAAGGTGTATCATCATGATCCTATAAGAACCATCATTTTGGAGGTTCTTGGAAGAAACATTATGACAAGGATAATATACATTACATGTAATGTGGAAACAATACTCTTGAAGGGATGAAGGAATGCAATGGGTTAGGTTGCAAAATCATTGTGATTATTCCATCTTATATATGTGTGTGTGTGTGTGTGTGTGGAATAAGAAGCATAGGAATGCACATTGAAAGTGACTCTTGGATAAGATTCATTTGAGTAGAATATTGTAACATGCCTTGTATGATTATGTGATATTTTAGAGGAAATATTTTGACTTACTCAAGGATAAATAAATAATTAAGAATTTTTCTATATTATATATAAAATAATGATTAACATCTATTATAATCTCTAGAAGAAAGCGTTCTAACTTAGTAATCAAGATCGATCCTTGGGCATTCTGATGCATGAAGGAAGATTCATATGGAGATGGACCATGAGGATGTTGATTGGATGAGGTAAGTCCAATCTTAATTATTCTTGATTATTTGGTTAATATATTATTTTTCCACCTTGAAAAATGTTGCAGAAATAGATGATGAGAGTTGAGGGAAGTTCAACTTTATGGATGGAAATTTATGAATAATATTGAGGGAAGCTCAATATTTCGTACCTGGAAACTATGAAGTCAAGATATGCCTATCTTCAGATTGAAAGATAGCAGTGCGAGAATATAACCTGAAGATCAAAGGAGATCAATTTCATAAGGATGTTATGATCAACTTGAAATTTGGAAAGGATTAATGCAATGCCTATCTATGATGAAAGTGATGAGAAAGAAAAATGACCTGGATCCTGTCACAAGATTGAAGAGTGAAGATGGTTCCATGATACATCGAAAGGAAGCATGCCCGATAAGATCAGATACAGAGAAAAAAGGAAGGCAGGCAACTAAGAGAAGTGGTAGTTGATACCCTTATGAAGAGCAACTATAAGGTTTGTGGTGTTGACTTCCCAAATAGAAAGGAAGTCTAGCATCTTCTCTATTTTTGAGAGGAAATAAAGGAGACTCCTTAAATAGGACAAAGGATCTATTCTCCAGAGAGAATAGTGATATCCTCTCGAGTTGAGAGGAAGTGAATTTGGACATCGCATGTGCATTCTATTCTTTAGGTAATGAAGAAAGAATGGTGGAGGATTGGATAAGAATCTGTGGTTTCCTTGAGGATAAAGAATCCAAGAAAGGAAAGGTACTGGAAATATTTGATGATGGGATAGGTATCCAAGAAAAGAGTGTTCAAATAGGACCAATATTCTTTGAGGACTCACAATTGGAGATACAAGATAAGAATAGTCCTAAAATCACATACCTTGTGAAAATTTAGATGGGGTATGTGCCTTGTAGAGGTAGTGTTGTATCACACATAAAGGCTCCTAGCATAATGCTCTTGAATGAAGTATATCTTGTCTATTTAGGCCTCAAAGAGAGTGTTGGTCATAATGATGATGCTTATAGTTGGTTTATCAATCCAACTCTTCTTATGAGAACTCTTGAGTTTGAGAATGATGTTATACTGGTTATACAATTATGAATACCTCCCTAGTTAAGATGAAGTGTTGAAATGTAACTAGTTTCGGTCTTCATAATTGTTGTTGTACTAATTTCAATATGTATCCTATGTAACAAAAAGAAAATAAAAAAATATTATTATTAAAGCACGACTTTCATGCTTCTCATTGACAGTATTCTAGGTAAAATAATGTTATTCATGCATCTAGGGTTTGTTAGGTATTAGGATTTACTGTCATGAGTCATGGGAGTCAACATCATGTTTGCAAGACCCTTCCAACAAAATGTAAATGTAAAAATAATTATTTTTGAGTCTAAAACATCTTAGAAACTCCAAAAGTACAATTCAACCTTGGCACCTTCAATTAGAATAAAGGAGGGAATTCAACCCCTTGGAAAGGCTATATAAAGGAGCAATTTGACCTCACTTGTGATTCACTCACCAAGAAGTTCGATCTCAAGGAAAAAATTTGGTCTATAGTTGGGAAGCAAGAATAAAAGAAGAGAGAAGGTATATAAGAATAAGAAGACTTGTTTTTGGGATATCTCTCTCACACCTACAAAATGTTAGGGCTTCTGTAGCTACGAAGGAGGCAAAAATTACAGATCCGAGTTCCAGTAGGATAAAGTGTAGTATCTTGTTGTCAAAAGGAAGAATACTCTTTATTTACCTCATTGACTCAAGAGCACAAGGAATGTCTCAAGAGGAAGATGGATTAGGGTTTATGTAGCTACTTTAGGGCTGAAGTTGCAGGTCGAATGAGTAGTATGGAAGATGGGAGGTCAAAGTTGCATTTTGAAGCTGGTTAGTGCTAGATCAAGGAAGGACTTGTTGGAAGGGATGAATTGGTACCTGAAGGAGGAATTAGTCTAAGGTTGGGGTATTTGTGGTCTCATTTGAAGCAGATTCTATAAGAAGATAAGAGTTTTCTGGGTTTTCCCCATGGAGGGGTTTTTCCCTAGCTGAGAGCCTAATTTATTTGTCCTATGTTATTACTGTTTCTATTCTTGATATTATTTTGATGAAAATATCTAAATAAAGAACAAAAGAGGACTAACAAAGTCCACAAGAAAATATTAAGGTTAAGGAAAATTGGAATTAACAACTACCACTTTACATTTTCCAATAAGAAATAAGGGATAAATAAGGAATAATAAATAAATAACAATTTATTTAATTATTCCTAGATGATTTAATCAAAATTGTTTAGAAATAATAATTGAATAATGATTTTAAAAGAATTACAAAAAAATAACGATTTATTTAATTATTCTTATGGGTTTTAATCATAAATAATTTAGGAAAATGGTTCTATATATTATTTCCTAAGGTGAAAGTGGGTTTTAATGTGTAAAAATCATCCTACATGGTGTATTTTGATCATCCTAGTAAAAGGTGGCTTGGTGATCATTTTTTAGGTGATAACATTCGAGCAAAGAAATCTGACAATATTTAGCATATACTTTCTTTGTATTTCTAGAGAATTTAATTTCAAAGTGTTAATGCCAAAATTTTATTTACTGACACAGTATTCAAATGAGGAATTTGCTTTCCCTTTTTCTTTTTTCTTTCAAAATGGTTTTTTTTGCATTGTAGAGGTTACAATGAGAAATCATGGTAATTGAAAGAATGGGGTAGTGGAATGGAGGATATGAGATTGAATAACAAACACCTACAACATGAATTCTACCATGTGTAATTTCTTGAGTTAATGAGATTATGCATGTAGGGAGGCCTACTATTTTATGCAACCCTTTTCCTTTTTATTTTTTTTCTTAGAGCACAAACACTAAAGGAAATAATGAATAATGTTAGAGAAAAATTGGAATAGGGGTTTTGTTATTCTTTCAAATATGAGACAAAGCAAAGACCCATTTTTAAAATTTCGCTTTCAAAATTAAACAATTAATGAAGCTTTAATTAAAACCCTATTTCATAGTGTAGTTTTGAATGGAAGAGACAAAACACTTGATAAGGGCTGAGAAGGAATGGTCATACGATAAATAGGAAAAATATTGGGTTGATTTTTTTATTGCAAAACACACACAGATTATCTACCCAATGAAAAATGCACTGAAATGTGTAATTAACCATCAATAAATTACCAGTAATTTGAATCAAATATTGATGAAATGCATAATCATCCCATTGAACAACTCACAGACTTCCAATTCAAGTTCAGTGTGCCTCAGTAATCATTATGGTATTCCAAGTAGTAAAAATATGAAATGAACTCGAACAATGAAACCCAAAATGTTAAATGTTAAGAGATTGAAAACGATCATTAATGGTAACCGTCGATCTAGACTAAGATCCATTCTCATCGTACATCAAGCACAAGATTGGAGCATTAGAATTACAATATAAAGTTGCAAGTTTCTAGATACTTTATTTAAGACTAGAAATGGTGTGGAGCTTGCACAAGGATAATAACATAACAATGTGCATGCAACTTAGAGGAAGAGTGAGTCTCAAATGAGTGAAAACATTACAACACTACCTCGTATGCCAACATGTGGGTTGTTCCATGTGATATCTCTTGGTTGTGGGTCATAGATGGTTGTGAACATGGATTTTCCAACATATCCACCTAGTAGGCTTCCAATAGCATATCATTGGTATCACCAAAAAAATTCATAATCTCTTGATCGCGTAGAAGTAAGGTTGAAAGGCTTAAATGAACCACTTATATATATTTCACAGTATAACCAAAAACGTTTCCCAAATATCCACCAAATGATTAACATTGTATAACCACATCAAAAGCCATAATAAGGATTATAAAGTATACGCATATCAAAGAGCCATAATGATTATATAGTACTACCACATCAAATATCTTTAAAATATTTTAACTATATCACCCAATGCAAGTTCAACAATACAATACAAACTTGCAAGGTTGTGTTAAGTATGAGCCATATTATGGAGTTTCAATAATGCATTTGAGACCTTTTAAAACATATCCCCTTGAAAACAAGCAATAAGAATCTCAATATTTTGTGAATATGATTTGTGCCTTGAACCATTCACCAAATACAATACAAATGTTTTGACAATGGAAAGAAAGAACTAATGTGTAGCTAGGTTGAGGCCACTTCAGATTTCAACCATATACATGTAATTAGATTCAACCATTCTGCTTCAAACCAAGAATGTATATTCATCAACATATATATATCATTAGAAAAAAAAAAAATGCAATCTTATGTAAAGAATCTTTTTGGCCCTCCCCCTTTTGACCATGGTAGAAAAAAACAAAGTTGCAAGATTAAAAAAACTTAAATTTTGTTAGGGGGTCAATTTTAAGGTGTGACCAAGCATGTTAGAGGCAAAAAAGTCGTATCTTTTACAAAATTTCAAAATTTCTAAAGTGAATATCAACATCTAGAGAGTCCAAAGGGAAATATAGGTGACTATATTGGACTCATAATTTTTTAGTTTCATATAATCAAATAAACAATTTTGATTATTGTTTTTGTTGCAGGCTGCTATAGGCATTTCACAACAAACTTCGTGGACTCATATCTCACAAACTATTCGTTGGATTTTTGTCAAATTTTGTAGACCGGTTCCTACTATTATTATTATCTTTATGCATACCAAAAATAAATACCATCCAATGGACATATCTCGAGATATAATCGAAATGGTTGTAGGTGATGTTTCTCACAAACTACACATTAGATTGAGCTGGAATTTTGTAGGAAGGTTCCTATGGTCCTAATGCTTCTGTACAACAAGAATAAGATCAATCCCATGAATGGATCTCGATATATAAGTGAAATGGATGAAGGTGATGATACTCATTTTCTCGAAAATCGTGAAATGGATTAGGATGAAATTTACAGGGATTGTTCACTATAATATTATGCAATTTTTGTAAAAAATTATGAAAGTCCAGTTCCTAGTTTGTGAGATACCTTCAATTTAATTTCTGCATTTTGTATTATTATTATTATTATTAGAACTACATATTTTTATTTAAGTGATACAAATCAAATTGAATGAATTTTTTGTTATAAAATGGAGACAAATCAAATTACTTATTGAAGATGAAAATTAATTTAGGCATTTTTGACATCGTCAATAACTTGAACCATTCCTGAAATTTTTTCAAAGTCATTTATTCAATTGCTACTTTCTGATCTTCCAGGTCGCAACAAGGTGCAAGAAGAGAGTATACTTTGAAATTTAACAATTATTTTTGCGTTTTAAAATTTGAAACTTAGAAAACATAGGAAAAAAATGAGACCTCAAATTTCTAGCTCTTCCTCTTTCATGAATGTCCATTTTCCTCATAAATATTTTTTTCAATGGTTACTAAATGAAGTGGCTCTTACAACACAACAATGAAATCAAAAAAAAAAAATAGAATCATGGTTTTATTCCTTTATTCTACCCTACTCTACCTAAAAAAAACTGAAAACTTTTCTTCAAGTATATGTATATTTCAAATGTAACCATCTACTAATCAAGATCTCTAGTGTGGTCATATCCACTTATTAAAAATATATCTCTATGTCCTCTAGGATATGAGAGACCAATTGTACTTTTGGTGACAAGATTTGTTCAATAATGAAGGAACGTTGTGGCCTAGTAACTGCTTGGAACCAATCTTCAATGTAGTCCTTTCTTTCCTCGTTATCTTCATTAGTTATAAAAAGAAAGTGCACACATTCTCTCTCAATCACATTCTCTCTCGAAGACTAGCTCTACGAAAACCAATAATTCTAATCGAATCTATGAAATGAAAAAGTAATTTAATCTAGTAATTTATGATATTACTAATATGAGATTGCTAGTGTGATATTACTAGTGTGCCAATCCAATCCAAACATAAGGAAATTAAATCAATCTTAACAAAATAACATTAATGAAATAAACATAAAAACATATAACCAAAATAAAATAAAATAAACTTAACTAAACTTGCATAAATGAAATAACATAGATATTTACAACAAAGGGAAGAGGTGCGCAAGCTACGGTTGATGGGGGCCCTCCACTCCTCAGCAAGCGCTCCAAAAAATTATCAAAGCTTGGAGATCAAAGCAACAACATCTATTCCATAAAATGAAGTTGGAGAAAATTCCAAAGATATTACAATAATTAAACTCCCATCCTCTCTATATTCACTTTACAAATTACATTAATCATTTCTTCTTCATTATTCTCTATTTTATAATATCTCATATCTTGAATGGAACACCTTTGAATGAAAGATGCACTCCTATTTATACAAAATATTAAGATAACTAAACAATAAATATAGATCCACAAATCTCTCCTAGATCCACAATTATCTCTTGTGGTTACAACCAATTATCTAAAAATATGAGATACACATCCTCTCACACATATTTAGGAGACACATATCAAAACATCCATGATTCTTCTCCTTTGAATGTACTTAGTCAATGATCCAAATCTTCTACAAATATTCCACAAATGTTCATGAGTTGAAATTTAAATTTGAATTTTTGGTTGAGTGTCCAAATAAGACTCTTCTAGAATCTTCAAATAGGCCTACAACATCATAAAACTCATCCCACTTTTAGATATATATGAAACATGCTAATTTCGTAGTATTTAATCATAATTTCTCTTAAAATACTTAAAATAAATGACTTGGAAAATAATAATGATAAACACATACGATCATGCAAAAGGTATTAATGTAAGGTTATGGAGCTGCAAAATATGGTAAAGAGCTATGAAATATAGTAAAATGATATAAATGAGGGTGAAAGAAGATGAAATTTTGGAGGCCCAACACATACCGATATGCAACGGGGTATATGTGTTTGTCACTCTAGTAACCCACATACACATGCAAACTACTCATAAATGAACTTGCATACAAGAGCGAACACAAGCAATTTGATTCTCAATCTTTCAGTGTTAAGGATTTCACAAATCCTGTTGTCTCTAGTGCGAATGATCCCTGTAATCTGTTAAAAAAAAATCATAAAAGAGGAAAAAGGTAGTTTTTTCAAAAAATAACGAAAAAAATTAAAATAAACACAAAAAAGAGAAATAATGAAAAACACAATCAAAAGAAGCGAAGTCACTAGGGATATGAATTTCAACATAGTGAAGTCACCATTTGTTAGGGGTAAATTTCTTAGCATATGTGCCAAAAATGTATGTCTTATTGTTGGTGAAAAAACAACCTAAAAACAAAATATTGTGAAAAATAAACTCTAAAACCCTAGAATATTCAACAACTATATTTAGATGTACACAAAATGTTAATGAAAAACCTGCAAAAACCTCACAGAATATGAAAATAAATGCTAAAAATTACATAAATGGAACCAAATGGAAAGATAATATCTTTATTTTATTAATGAAAAATAACACTTGTGGAAAATTAGCTACTGGCGTGGGTCTCTAAAGTCCCCCTCCATGGGAGGGTTTTTTTTACATCCCTATGCTCCAAGTCGTTGTTTCTCTCACCTTTGTTTACAAATGCACAACGTAATAAAATGGTAGAACTCAAGATGGAGACATCGAATGTTCAGAATGATAGCAGTAATAGTGGTCATGTGTAAAAAGAAAGGAAAAACCTCTCTACTTATAACAAAATGCTATATTAGACTAGATCTAGTCAAATTATAAAATATATGGTAGTTCAAATCAATATCTAATCGTTATGAGTATTATATTATTTTTGGGAGAGGAAAAGATTAGAGTGTGGTCAATTATCATTATTTAGTTAATTAACTCAAGAAATAATGATTAATTGAGTTCATTAATGAAAGTTGTTGAAATAATTAATAAATAAAAATGAGTTATTAATTATTTTTGGAAGATATGCTGAGGGTGTTAGAAACAATCATTAAATAATTATTTCTAATATATGGTTAACAAATAGTAAATAAATAATGATTTATTTAATTATTCTTGTAGAAATGATAAAAGTGGGAGAAAATAACATTAATTATTTTCACAAAAATGGGTAAATATATGAAAATATCATGACATTAATGGTAACCATTATGAGTATTATATTATTTTTGGGAGGAATAGATTAGAGAATGGGCAATAATCATTATTTGGTTAACTAATTCAGGAAATAATGATTAATTGAGTTAACTAATGAAAGTCGTTGAAATAATTAATAAATAAAAATTATTTATTAATTCTTTTAGGAAGATATGGGCAAGGAGTTAGAAACAATCATTAAATAATTATTTCTAATAAATAGTTAATGAATAGTAAATAAATAATATTTATTTAATTATTCCTGTAGAAATGATAAAAGTAGGTGAAAATAAAATTAATTATTTTCACAAAAATGGGTAAATATGTGGAAATAGCATGCCATTAATTAAATAGTTTTCTAGGTTATTTTCACGTGAGTAAAATAATTGGAAATAATTTAGAAAAAATGGTTCACTAAATTATTTCTTATGGTGTAAGTAGGTTTTAATGTGTAAAACCCATACTATATGGTGTATTTTGATCGTCCTACTCGAAAATGCATAGGTGCTCACTTTTCAGGTGGTAACAAGTAAAATTAAATTTTGATATCACCAATGCATTCAAATCATCAAGATATCTACAATAACATAAATTTTATCTAAATCTAACTTCTTAACTAAAATTTATATCCATTTAAATATTGACCACCCAGATAATGCCACGTTAATGAGACCCACCATGTGGCACACCCAAGTGACCCATGTGGGCTTTCCATGTCATCCCTGGTCATTCGGTGCCTCTCATGGTTCTTTTTGTAACATCCACATAGGTGTTATTTAACCCTTCGATACGTCCCACATGGTATGAATTTCATGGACTCCACCTACTATACCAATCGTCAATCTACATGGCCATGTAATCAAAGTCTCAGGTCCCCGATGAATTCTAAAAGTTGAACTCTTCGCACACCGGTGGTGGCACAACTGGGGATTAACACTAATTTGTAATTAAAACACATTGAAGCCTTAGATAAGAATCCATTTGCTCTTTCGACATCACTTGGATGGCTTAGCTTCCAACTCATTATCGCTGATCAATTGACCACTGCCACATTACTTTTCTAATTAGCTTAAATGGATGGAAACTAAGGGAGAGACTTCAACTCTCCACCCAACCATAGGCAAACCACATTGTAGTATTTCTTGCAACTAACAACCATCGAGCTAGATTCAGAGTATGAGGAGTTATCACTCAAAGGAATTTCACACTGAAATCAAGTCAACTAGAAAGGATAGGGAGTGCACTATCTAGGTCACAAAAATTCACCCATGGCTGAGTGAAGTATAGGAGAATGATCTCTTTATAAGGGTGGCTTATCATCCCACTTGGAAAGAACCATAGGGGCGTATCATCACATTCAACCAACTCTAAGTGGTTTATTAACCCCAAGGAAATATCTTAGAGGTTTATCAACTGAAACATCTAACTCTAAGTGACTCAATGTCTGTATCAAGCCTTCACTGGCCCCTCACACCAGCGTGCATCCAATGGGGATCGATGTCCCAATACAAGGCATTGACTTGAGTCTACTTCTCATCATAATGCAATTCTCCAACACTCCTTCTCCTCCATTCTATTCACTCTATGCTTGGTTCCAATACTATACATGTCTATTTTTTGTTTATGTGCTCTCTCTATGTTTCGTTTTTTGTGTGTTTTTCCTCATCATAGTGCTTCCTATTCTCCTTGTGTGTTGCCTCCATTCGCTTTGCATGTTGACTTCCCAAAAATGTCCTATGGGGATAGGGGAAAGCAAGGGCCATGTTCTTTGCTTCATATTGACCATACACAACTTAAATTCTTGCACTAGAAAGTCATTGATTCGTCATGGAATTAGACAGGAAAAATTAAATTAAGTGGTATAAATTTATGGTTTAAACACATAACAAGCAACCTCCCTCCTCAGCCTCTGAATTTGTGTCCATCCCTTAAATCAACCCTTTTGTATTTTACATTTATTGACATAAACAATATGCATAGTGACATTTATGTGCGGTGGAAAAAGGGTTGTTACAGCCATCACTTCATTAATGGAACACCATCCTTGGTGTTCTATAAAATAAATGCAAAAATCTTATGTGTCTTAATTCATGGTATAGTGTCCTCTAGATCGCCTGGCATTCCAACACAGTTCTACCTTATTGTTCGTTTTTCTTTAAGGTTCTATAGGGAACAAGTCAACTCATTACTTCCTAGGACACACCCAAGGCATTTTTTATCCAAATGAGTATGTGCATGATTCTTTGCAATCTAGTTCACTCAAATTTTCTCTTTTGTGTAGTAACATACCTTCCAAGTTCATGCATTCCCTACTCCGCCTCCCTGATCCCTTGACTGATCCATTCTTTGGAAAGGCTTCCTCACACTGAAAGTTCATAATGGAGTTTTAAATCATTTAAACCACAAGTTCAACAAACAAATTATTTAAATTGATAATTCATAATTATCTCTATAATTACACTTGCTTCCTTTGTCTTTGCAAGCACTGAGAGTTATATATGGTCCATAGCTCCATGCAGTCTTCATCAAGCTCCATCTTTAAACCTAGTTGACTCACTAGTTTATAAGTTGAAGAAAACACTTAGTGTCAGTTATACTACTCCATGTAGTATTCAGCTAGCTCCATCTTTCAATCTAGCTCACTAAATAATTTATCCAGCCAAGCAAGCTTTCAATAATGGTTATACTATGTTATACTACTCCATACAGTCATTTTGTACGAACTTAAATAAGTACCCTCTAACTCACATCCCAGTCAGCATGAACATATTTCTTCTCCCCTCCATTATTGACCCTTAAAGGCCCAGAAAACCCCAATTTTGGGTAGCCTATTTATATAAATAAAATTATGAAATTTTAATGTTATGTTGTTTTTAAAGAAATTATTTATGTAATTTATTTATTTTAATTAGAATTATGTAAAAATATATATAAAATAAATTAAAATTTTTAATGTTTTAAGTAAAAAGAAGCTTGTACTATCTCAAATGACAATGATAAAGTATTCATTTATTGTCAAATTGGTGGGGGTGATTGTAATTGAAATATATACTTTTGTTTTGATCATTTTCTATTACAATTATTATTGGAAACATATTATTTATTATAATTTATTATAATAAATATAGTAGTTAGTATTTGTTTTTTAATTTAAATATAGTTAAGTAAAGTAAAAATGCTAAATTAAAAGTTAGCGTTAATGTTTAGAATTATTTAATTTAAGTTTTATTGATCAGTAAATTGGATATTTTATTAATTATAATTTTGTGTTATGGTAGTGGATAATCCAATCTTACTCTGACGATAAACCTATTATAACATACTTGTAATTTGATCACTGAAATATGATAAATATTCCCACGCATTAAATAAAAAAATAAATATTCTCATTATTCAAATTGAAATTTTAAACTATTAAAATAAACAAAAATATTTATAACTATTATTAATTAGAAAAACAATATCATATATTAATTTTAATAAATAAAAAATTATTTTAATTATTAAATTTTCTACATTTTCATAATTATTATACTTAAAAGATTATAAAGTTTCTTACGTTTCTAGATTTCTGGAAGGGAATATAATATGTGCACTTTCAGCCAATATAAAATTATATGATAACAATCTTAAAGGATATTACCTAATTAAAAAAAAAAAAAAATTGATATTTTTTATTTATTAAAAAATATTCAAATAAATATTTTATTTATTCAAATAAATTATATATTAAAATTGTCATTGTTAAATATTTTATATTTAAATTATAAAATAATAAAACAAATAGGTTATAACATATATTTTTAAATAAAATATACACAATTCCATAGACATTACGTAAATAATTTTTTTATCTTATAAATAAAAACACTCATCTATTAATTTAATATACTATATATCTAATTTAATATTTAATGTATTATTTTAATAATAGTGAATAAAATTTAAAAATCATATTTAATGATGATGATAATGATGGTTGTTAACATTTGAGAGGAAGCACTGCACTCAGAGGTGAAGGCGGGAAAAATAATAGGGTTTCAGAGTTGTTGTGGAGGCAGAGATCCATGGAGGGGCATAGAGGAGGGAGCTCCACTCCTTCCTTCAAGCAAGCCGTGAACAACAGAGGAAAAAAACCCATGGAAAATGACAAAGGAACTTCAACGGGAAGGAATAAGTACAGTGAAGAGGAACAAAATGGATAGGAATCCAAGGAGAAAAGCGATATTAAAGAAAATTAGGAAGAAGACAAGGAACAGGGAACAAAAATCAAAGCACACATGGGCCCATGTAAGCCCAAAGCTACAGTAACTCCCAGAGTCATGTTAAATGAGCCTGCTTTGCAGGAGCACAGGGAATACATGCAAACCTATGCAATCATCTGCAAATTCATGGGGGTATGGCCCACTGAAAAAGCCTTACAAATGTGGATAAGATACCACTGGAAACCAAAAGGAAACATTGACCTACACCTAGGATCAAAGGGATTTTTTACTGTGGTTTTTGCGAATATCAAAGACAAGGATAAAGCTTTTGAAGGTGGGCCATACTTCTTTACTGCTGCAGGTCTCTATATGCGACCTTGGATCATGAATTTTGTCCCAGAACGTGAGAACTTTACTTTAGTCCCGATTTGGGTAAGGCTCTATTCTCTTCCGCTTGATTATTGGCAAACAGAATCATTAACAACCATAGGAAATAAGCTAGGTCGGTTTGTTAAAGCTTCTGAAGCCACTAGGAGAGGAAAGTATGCTTCCTTTGCTCGGATTTGTGTGGAGATGGATCTCTTTGGAGCTCTTCCAGATGAGATAATCTTGGAAGTTCATGATGAAGAATGGGTTCAAACCATAGACTATGAACATATTCCGTTCAGATGCCGCAAATGTCATGAACATGGACACCTGTTCAGGGATTTCCCTCTAACCAGAACATAGAATAAGAGTAAAGATAATGCTATGAAAGAATCCGAAGGCTTTCAGAAAATGACATACAAAGGAAAGGGAAACAAGAAGGGAATAAAAGCACAGAAATCTGAAGGTCCACAAACCAGCCAAAACAAGTTCTGAGTCTTGGAAGTGGAAGAAGAAGACTACACAACAAACCAGATGAAAGGGGAAGAATTAATGGAAGAAAATAAAGTAGAGGAAAAGGAACAAACATTAGATAAGATTCTGTAGATAGAAGCGACGCTGAAATAGAAATGGATCAGGAGATGTCCCCTAATGACATGGAAACGAAGGACCAGGAACTTCAGGAGATTCTTGAGAAAGAGAATCTTGACTTGGAAGATTTCTTGATTCAAGGAACTAAAGAAGGGATTGACTCTTTACCTCCATAAGAGTTCAATAAAGTCCAACAACTATTTCTATGGAAAACCCAAAACATAGGACCGGAGACGCAGAGGAGCAAGGAAAAGTAGAGCAATGAGGGGGTAAAAACGGTAAGACCCATACCTGTATTAGCACCCAGAAACCCAGGAAAAAGAAGAGGCAAGAAAAAGAAGAACGAGCTATTAATGGAATGTGGAAAGCTAATGATAGACTCTGGTAAGATGAAAGATCTAACCAGCTACTCTTTCACTAATCTTTAATAATGAAGTTTACTTCTTGGAATATCAGAGGTCTTGGTAGTAAAAGGAAACAGAGACTGATTAGTAAGAGAATGAAACAAGTAGCTCCAGATGTGATCTTCATTCAGGAAACTAAATGTTCCATTCATATATTAAAAGAGATACACAACAAATGGCTCAATAATTATGAGTTTCTGGAAGTCAAAGCGGAGAATACAGCAGGTGGTACTCACCCTTTGGAACCCTAAAAAAATAGAAATTTTAGATGCTGAAGCATCTAGAGATTATCTCTCTGTGGTTATCTAGCCTATCGGAGATAAGGAAACTTATCTAATCACCAATGTGTATGGACCCCAAAGATTGGAAGGAAAACAAAAGTTTCTTAATTCTCTGGAGGAACTAAGGGATAGACATACAGGTAAGCCATGGATACTGGGAGGGGATTTTAACGTGATTAAATCACTTTCAGAGAAAAAAGGTGGAACTAGAATTCAAAGTCAAGCCTCTTTGAGGTTTCAGTCTTTCACAGACATTATGAAGTTAGTGGACATTACAAACAGTAATGGAATTTTTACTTGGAACAAAAAAAGAGGAGGAGAGTCTCAGGTGGCTTCAAAACTGGATAGATTCATGATATCTGAGGATCTTATGCTCAATAATAAGGAAATCTCAGCAAGAGTCCTACCCTTTGGAGGATCTGACCACTGGTCGATTTATCTGGAGGTGCAGAGTATTGGTACTCCAAGAAATAGACCTTTTCACTTCGAAAACATCTGGCTCTCTCATCCAAATTTTTATAGTAATATTGCTAAATGGTGGGTAGAAGATTTGAGTATCCAAGGCACCAATATGTTCCTTCTTCAAAAAAGACTAAAACACATTAAGCTTAAGCTCAAGGATTGGAACAAGAATGAACATGGCAACATTTTTACTGCTAAAAAAGTTGTAGAAGGAAAAATGTCGGAACTCAACCAAGCCCTTATCACAGAAAGATTTGATGAAAACAGGAATGAGTAGGTCACCAAATACCATCAAGAATGGGAGGATTTGTGCAAACAAGAGGAAATATTTTGGAGGCAAAAATCAAGGGTTGAATGGCTCAAAGAGGGAGAAAGAAAAACTAGCTTCTTCCATAGATCCACAATGGCGAACAAAGCTCATAACAGAATTTTTGTGATCAAGGATGAGAGAGGCATTCTTCACAACTCTCATGCTGAAATTGAAAAATTTCTGGTCAAGCACTTTCAAGGCATTGCCAAAGAAACTTGCTATAATAGAGAGAATTCCATCAGAAACTTCACAAGACACATTCCTAGGTTGGTGTCCAATGAGGACAATTTCAACCTCAACAAGCCAGTAACCGAGGAGGAAGTCAGCGAGGTGCTCACAAAGATGCAAAATGGTAAAGCACTGGGCCCAGAGGGTTTCAATGTTGATTTCTTCAAAGCTTACTGGAGAATTGTTAAAAAGGATATTTTAGATGTGGTAGAAGATTCCAGAATGAATAAAACTATGCTGAAAGCACTGAACACTTCTTTCATTGCTCTTATCCCCAAGCAGGAGACTGCTCAGACTCCGGACAAGTTTAGACCAATAGCTCTATGTAATGTGGTCTACAATATAATTTCAAAAGTGGTGGCCAACAGACTAAAACCTCTCCTTCCATCTTTGGTTTATGTGGAACAAGTCAGTTATGTTGAAGGTAGGAAAATTCTCAACAATGTTGTTCAAGCTCACGAGGTGGTTCATTCTCTGAATATCAACCGAAAGGCTGGTATGATTATGCAATTGGACATTGCTAAAGCCTATGATAAACTAAGCTGGAACTATATCAGGAAAATACTTATTGCCTTTGGGTTTGATCACAACTGGGTAAGATGGATCTTGGCCCTAGTTACTTCCTCAAGTTTCTCTATTCTGGTCAATGGCTCCCCCTCTGAAACATTTCTTCTCTCTAGAGGCCTCAAACAGGGGGACCCACTCTCTCCCTTCCTCTTCATCCTTATTATGGAAGGACTAGGACGATCTATCAATCATGCCAAAGAAGTTGGCAAGATCAAAGGTCTCCAACTTTCTGACAGGGGCCAGGCATGGACGCATCAACAGTTTGTGGATGACACAATGCTGCAAGGAATCCCTACAGTCAAAGAAGCTCATGCATTCAAACAGATTCTAAATGAATTTGCCAAGGCTTCAGGTATGGAAGTTAATCTCACCAAATCCAAGATATTTTTCTTTAATACTAATATTGCCATTCAAAATAACATTACCAAAATTCTGGGCTTTCAAAGAGATTCTCTTCCCTCAAAATATTTGGGGATTCCTCTTATTTCTAAGCCATTTCTCAAAAGCATCTCGGAGTATATCATCAACAAATTGCAAGACAAAATCAGAAAATGGGTGATTAGATCCTTAAACCTGGTAGGCAGATTAGTACTCACAAAGGCTGTTTTACAAGCAATTCCAGTTTTTATGATTTCTGTTCTCCCAACTCCCAAAAGTGTTTTGCAGCTTATCAGAAACATTCAAAGAAACTTCCTCTGGGGAAAGGGGGAAGTAAAGAAAAAATGGGCCTTGGTAGCTTGGGATAAAATTTGTAAACCCAGAAATTATGGAGGACTAGGATTAGATGATCCTGAAATTCTTAGCAAAGCTCTAGGTGCTAAATTATGGTGGCGCTGGCTAAAAACACCAAAGGTTCAATGGGCTACGATTTGGAAAGAAAAATATGCTAGTACATGGCCTAGTGAGGATCATATAAGAATGGATGGTAATATTAAAGGATCACACACATGGAACAAGGCCTGGGACAATAGATGTCTAATTCAACAGAATGGCTTCTGGGAAATTAGAGAGGGAAATTTAGTTGTGTTTTGGGAGGAAAGATGGCAACAGGAACCCATTCTGTTAAAATAAGAATTAAAGTAACTAAAGGCAGAGACAAACACTAAAGGCTTAATCAAAGTTAAGTATTTTTGGGATCGAACCAACAATGCAGGAAAGCGGAGACAATGGAGGAATTTGGGTCTTAGTAATGACAACCCCTTAAAAGACAAAGCTGATGTAATAATGCAAGAGTTAAATAGAAGGAAAATCTTAGTCTCTGAAGGGAATGACCAGCTAAGATGGGGCAATAACAATGAGGGCGCTTATAACCTTAAGGAGGCAAAATCAATTCTCATTGGTTTGGCTTTCCAGGTGATCCAGGTGGATATTGGTGGCCACCTGCCAAGTCCACCTGGACCCCCACCTCAACATTTTCAGTTTCCTTAATTATAGTGCAGTTTACTATTTTTAGCAGTTTTTCGGGTCCTGAACTTCTGGAGCCAATTTGAGGCCCTAAACGACGTTTTTTGGGAAATCTTGCTCGCGATTTTTTGGCTAAAAAATCATCTTTCCTGTCGTAGTCCTTGGAGAGATCTTTCCGACGGGGTATCATGCGCGTCAAACGGAGATCGTATGCCAAAGTTACGACCCCGGGAAGTTGATGTACCAATTTACCCAAACGGGGCCGATAGTTTGGCGTTTCATCTTCTAGGGTTAGGTTTTGGGATGTTTTCCATTGTTTCTCAACAATAAATAGGCCTTTGAGCCTCATTGTAAGACAGTTCAGAGGCATGTAGCCACACATCTCTTCTCAGAGATAAGCTACCATCGCCCTAGCTGGTTTATTTCTATTTCCGGTTGTAAGCATATTTCAGTATTTTCCATTAATGAAATGAAGTATTATTTCCGCTGCATCTTTGTGTATATGGTTATCTCTGTATTTTATTTCGTTCCTGTTTAAATCTGGATCAGTGGTATCAGAGCGGTTTGCTTTTTCTCTGTTTTTCTTTGCATGTCCCCAACGAGGTCAGGATATAAGGAGTTAGGGCTTGAACTGGTCGAACCTTTGCAAGACCAGCCTCGAAAATCCCGACGGCCTCCCATGGCGGATGAGAAGAAAGACGAGGGGGCAGGAGATCCTATCAAAATCTTGCTCGAAGAAGCACCCGAGCGGCAAAGGAACGCGATGATGGATAGCTTTGCGCAGATCCTTCAGCGGCTACCTAGAGGTGACGCATCGGCTTCTTCCGATAGCTACTCTTGAAACGCCACACCCTTTAAGGTACAAGTTAATTTTGAAATCCCCATATTCGAGGGTCAGATAGACTCAGATGCCATAGATAAATGGTTAAATCTGCTAGAAGGATATTTTTCTGTTCATGAATTTTCAAGTCGAGAAAAGATTGTTTTCGCTCTTCTCAAAGCAGCCCCCCACGTCAAGGACTGGTGGGAAACCTACTGCGAGCAGAAGGATGAAACTACAGGCTCGCTATTTTCAGTCGCCCCCACCTGGAATTCATTCCGAGATGCCATTAAGGAGCAATACTACCCTGTTGGAAGCTATGAGGATGAATACATAAAGTGGACCACGCTGCGGCAGGGAAGGGATCAAGATGTTCCGGAGTTCACCAATCTTTTCCATACCCTTCGCACGAAGTTGGGTATCAAGGATTCGGAGCAGCATTTGATACTCAAATACCGCGGCTGGCTACACAAGTACATCCAGGAAGAAATGGAATTCCTGAACATCTCCTCACTCGGCATAGCATATCGATATGCCGTTAAGATCGAGCAGAAGTTTAAACAAAAGAAGCGAGACTTTGGATCTGCGAATCCAAAGCAAGGGAAAGGTGCCCCGAAACCACAGAACAAAGGACAAAGCCAAGGCGGGTCAGCCCAAGACAACCCGCCAAAGCTACAAGCAAAGAACAGTGCTGCAAAGCCAAAAAAGGACACGGGGAAATGGTGTGAGTTTCATAGGAGCTCCACTCACAACTCAAGTGAGTGTCGGGCGAAGCAGTCACTGGTGGCTGAGCTAAAGGTTTCAGAACCAGATGCAGGTTCTGACTCTGAGTCAGAACCCAACAAGGGGAATGACAAAGGGAAGCAGATCATTGATGCGGATCCCAACACCACTATTGCTACTGCCAAGATCCAGAAAAATGAACCTGGAGATCCAGAGGAGGAGGAGCGTCTCTTCCACTCCCAGATGTGGGTAAGGGGTTCCCTGCTACAGTTCATTGTCGATAGCGGGAGCCAAAAGAGCCTCATTTCGGCAGAGGTTGTGAAGCGGTTGGGCTTACCGACCACAGCACATCCACAACCATACACCATCGGGTGGCTGCACCAAGGACGGGATCTACGCGTGAGCCAACAGTGTCGCCTTCCATACAACAACAAGCCCTTCACAGACGAGGTATTGTGTGACATTGCTCCCCTTGAAGTTTGTGATGTATTATTAGGACAACCATACTTGTGGAAGCGACATGCTATGTATGAATCAAGGCCCCGTGCTGTTATTATTACTTTGGGAAATCAGTTGTACCGGATACCAGAGGTAGCATCGCCTACTGCCATCTCTTTGATTACTGCAAAACAATGTAGTAAGCTCATTTCCAAAACTGGAAAATTTGTTTTCCTGACGATATGCCCTCAAGGAAAGAAGAAGACGGTGGC
>APFE030808248.1:21880-115417 GCA_000404065.3 Pinus taeda
AATTTTGCTTTGTCTGTTACTGATGATGATCCCAGAACTGTGAAGGAAGCAGTGGATTCAGAGGATGGAAAACTCTGGAAAGAGGCCATGGTTGATCAAATGGCATCTTTGCACAAAAATGAGGCTTGGGATCTGGTGGAGTTGCCGGCTGGAAGGAAACCCATTGGCAGCAAATGGGTGTTCAAGAAGAAGACAAATGCCGAAGGGAAGGTGGAGAAATACAAAGCTCGGTTGGTCAAAAGGTTATTCCCAGGTGTCGGGAATTGATTTTGGTGATATTTTTTCTCCTGTTGCCAAGGTAACTTCTATTAGATTACTTTTATCTGTTGCTGCTGCTTTTGATTTTGAGGTAGAACAGATGGATGTGAAGACAACATTTCTTCACGGGGATTTGGAAGAGGAAATCTACATGAAGCAACCTGAAGGCGTTGCGGTGAAGGGTAAGAAAGAACTAGTATGCAAGTTAAAGAAGTCTCTGTATGGGTTAAAACAGTCACCAAGGATGTGGTATCAGAAATTTGATACATTTATACGGGGACTTGGCTTCACTAGAAGCAAAGCAGACCACTGTGTGTATTTTAAATTAATTGGTGACCATGTTATTTACCTGGTCTTGTATGTGGATGATATGTTGCTGGTTAGAAATGACAAAGAAATTATCTAGGATTTGAAGACCCAATTGTCCTCCAAACTCGACATGAAAGATCTCGGTGCTGCAAACTATATTTTGGGCATGGAAATTAAAAGAGATCGAGCAAAGAGGAAGCTCTGGTTAAACTAGAGGAAGTATGTTGAGACAATACTGTAGAGGATTAATGTGCAGGATAGTAAACTGGTGAAGGTTCCTATTCCTATAGGTGTGAGGTTATCTACTGAACAGTGTCCCAAGACACAAGAAGAGGAAGAGGACATGTCCCGTGTTCCATATGCAAGTGCAGTTGGTAGCTCGATGTATGCAATGGTCTGTACTAGACCAGACATTGCACATGCAGTGGGAGTATTGAGTAGGTTTATGTCAAAACCAGGGAAGGAGCACTGGACAACAGTGAAACGGGTTTTCAGGTATTTGCGTGGCACTAGTGATTATGGTTTGTGCTACCAAGGAAGACCAGGATTGGACAGAGTGTTGGATATTCATGCCTTTGTTGATGCAGACTGGGCTGGAGATCTGGATCAGATCTACAAGTGGGTATGTGTTTAACCTATTTGAAGGTGCAGTCAGTTGGATGAGTAAGAAACAATCTGTAGTGGCACTTTCAACTACAGAGGCAGAATACATGGTAGCCACTCATGTAAGCAATGAAGCAGTTTGGTTGTATAGATTGTGTTCAAGTATGGGGTTAGTACAAGGAGCTATGAGGATAGACTGTGACAACCAAAGTGCAATTTTCATGGAAAAGAACCCTGCTTATCATTCAAAGACAGAGCACATTGATGTTCAGTATCACTTTGTGAGGGATATGATAGAAGACAAAAAGGTGTTGCTGGTAAAGGTGGACACTTTGAAGAATACTAAAGATGTATTGACAAAATTTGTTAGCTCTGAGAAGTTCTCTTGGTGTAGAGAAACAATGTGTGTTTCAGGGTTGGAAAAATGACTAAGCTCTCCTGTGGCCCCGTGTGGAAAGAAAACAACAAGTGGGAGATTGTTGGGTTGTGTTATATTCTTTCCACATATTTAACATGGGGTTTGGTTTTGGACCCTATGTTAGGCGGACCCACCTATGGTTTTGTGCATGATTTTCGCACATGTCTTTTGGACGCGATGGTTTTCAGTCCATGGTATTGGACGCTTCGGCATGTATAAATTGTAACATTGAAAGGAACATAATGAAAAATCAAGCTAGTAGTCCTGGTTTTGGGATCCAATGTGAAATCTTTGTGTATACGTGTTTTATGTGTTATGCTCTCGCTTTATTTTTCCTGTGATTTAGAATTCGTATGCAGGTAATTTCTGTACGGGGTTAAAACCTACAGTGAGAAGGCCTAGGCAATTTTCTTTGCATCATAAAGTTCTATAGGGGAATAGGGAAATGGTTCTTGATTGTTAGAGGTGATAGAAGTGATGAAAAATTATTAATTATTTCTTTATTTTTTCTTATTTGTGAATTTTTATTCTTCATGTGCAGTTCTTCTTATTTATCTATGATTTCTCATCCCTCATATGTTGTTGCTTTTGTTCTTCAATGGGGAACCTAGGAAGACATAAATATTATTCTTCCATTAATCATTTTTTTTGTAGGTTAGAAGGTTTCTATTAATAAAAGGAAATAGAGTTACAATGGAAGTGTTAATTCCTACTATTATTACTCTTATATGACTTAACATCTTCCAAAATAGGTGAAGTGGACCATGGGAATTAAGAAAACACCCTTGTAATTAAACTCAATTCACAAGAAAGAAAAACAAAAGTTGTAACAAAGACATGATAAACAAATTTAAATTCTTGTAAGGGGAAAATGAATCTCAATTAACATTCCCTGCAAGTAGATCAAATTGAGTGAAGGCATGCTTCGATAGCCACCTCAAATAATTCTTGTATCCCATGCTAATTAATAAACAATCAAGGTGCCACTTCGATAGAATAGCCATGATACTATTCTTGAAATTTACCATAAAAATCTTGATGCTTGCATGTCATGCATTTAGCAAAGGATAACACTTTCCCTAGCCATGTGGGTTTTCATTACTCCACCCTACCTCTTGTAAATCTAAACTAGCATTCATAACATGTAGATATGATATGTCATTTTGGGAATGTATGGAATAATAAGTCCAAATATATTCCTTGATGTCCAAGTTCTACATGTTGCTAAAGATTTCAATTATAGACTCAAGCCTTCCATTAGCTAAATTATCTTCTAGTATGTTGACTTCCAAATGAACATGGGAGGGGATTAATGCTTGAAATTGGATTATTATTGAAATAAAAAGCTCCAAATTAGCTTCTACTCTCTTGCAGGATGAGAGTCTACTTAATGAATGGTCATTTTGGAGATTTTAAATAATTGAAAGAATTAGTTGAGAGTATCATTTTATAATAATTTCTTGATAATCATTTGAATTGCTATCTTCACGCTAGATATATGGTCCCAAAATTCAACAGTCTTACTGGAGTAGATTCCTAGATTGTGACATCAAAATCCCTAAATTTTCCACCAAACCTTGTTAGGCTTGGACTTATTTATGCTTACCCATCAAATTTTTTCTTGATGATGCTTTGGGGAGGAGTGGAATAGGATGAAGGAGAAGAAAATGAAGCAAGGGGCAATGAGAGGTTGAAGGGGAAAGGAAAAGGAAGAGATTCCCCTCTTAGAAAAAAATATTGGATTCAAGTGGTGAGCATTGAAGATCATTCTGTGATCATTTGATATGTCTAAAGGTACCTTGTGAATAGATATTGAATTATAAAGGAACATGATTAGGGGATATTTTCCAATTGTACCATTTTGAATTAGGAAAATATAAAATCTAAAAGTTATATACCTATCCTTGACCATTGATAAGGAAAATTGTTGTAACATATTGAACATCAAGTCATCTTGTAGCCTATAAATTTGTTTCAATGAGTCTTTCTAGAAAAGTGTGACTTCCATAGAAGTTGTGATATTGGATGAAGGATTTATTCTCCCCTTTGTTACACCATATTAAAATTAGTCTTTGCTTCATGGATATGTGTAAAGTCTCAAGTTATGGTATTCAAAGTATAATTACGCCTCTATAGGATACTCCATAATTCCTCTTTTTCTTGAAACCACCTCCACAATATTTTAGCTCCAAGGAGACCGTAAAGGGTTTCAGTATCTCACGCATGAAGGCCATCCGTATTTTTGGGGAGGAAAAGGGTTTTCCAGGCTATAAGATCCAATCTCTTAGTATTTTTTTTCATTTCTAGAGAAAATTACATTACAATTTGTGAGTGATTTTAAGAATAGTTTTTAGGGATGCCAATGTAAAGAGGATGTACAACAAGATAACTTGAAGGATTCAATCTAGAAGGATGAATTTATCTACCAAATTTAGAACATAGATGGTATTTTAGGAGAGTTTATATCTTATTTTTTAAACAATTTCTTCCCCAGGACCAATGAGCACTGAAAGTAACACAAAACAATAGAGGTACTACTAAATAGTTTAACAAAAGGAAGTCCCTATAGAATCAAAAAATTCTAGAGATGTGAAATTGAATGGACAGAGGGGTATTAAGAAGGAATATCTATGATTTATGGTTATTAATGGAGGTTACTATGGCATCCATAAAATCCTTTAGATAGGTTTTCAGAGATTGATCCTCAATTGTTATTAGAACTCCTATTAACATGCTATCATCAACGAATTGGCTTTGAGAAATGGGGAAACACATGCAGTGCATAATTAGACCTTGTATTTTTTGAGATTTTGTACTAGCATTGATGCTTCTACTTTGTTCATCTACCATCATGATTAAAATTAAGGGACAAAGGATCACCTTGACGAATTCCACATGTAGGAGAGAAGTGGCTAGCTAGAGAACCATTGATGAAAGTGAAAAAGAAAGCACAGGAAATAAGATTAAGGACCCAATTGAACCATGAGTCATGGAATATAGAAGTGAGGAGAATGGATTAGATGTACGTCTTGTTGAATTTTGTAACAATGGTCGGTATTAATTTGTATATATATTCGTAAAAGAAAACTATATGAAGCATGTTCTTCATGCTTGCGAGAAAAATAATTTGTTTTGTATTCAAAATAAAAATATTATAAGACTCATCAAAGAGTTGGAAAATGAGAAAAAAATGAATCTGAATTTTACCTCGACGAGGACCAAGTCGATGCTCCAAAGATCAGGTTGGCTTTCCCAAGAGACATTCCCCTTTGCATCGATGATCAACTATAACTATAGTAGGGATAGTTGATTAACACTCCCAAACGACACAACTCAAATGATCTAATCTGAGGCAAACATACAAAATTTTGAGGCACTATATTTCAGTGGAACATATGTGAGAATCCTGAGGTAAAGGGTCAAGACCCTAAGAAATATTCTTAAGGTAAGGGGCTAAGACTCTGAGGCATCTTCAGAGGTAAATGAATGAGACCTTGTGACATGTTCATGAGGCAAATTGACAACACCTTGAGGCACACAATTCTATGTAAAGGAGAAGAAAGCTTGAGATATGTTTCTGCGGAAAAGGGCTTGAGACCCTGAGGTTTATATTTAAGGAAAGGAGGTCAAGAATCCTATGGTTAATCACTATGGAAAGAGGTATATCTTTGCAGCATAGTGCGAATTTAGAGGAAGACATTGAGGACAATCCCTGGACTTAGCTATAGAGATTCCTTGGACATAATGGTGGGGGGATGATGTTGGAAATAATACTGAGAGGGGGTGGTGAATCAGTATTATCACATCAATAAAACTTTTTCATTTCCATATTCAGATTCATATATGCTACTTCCACAACTTCTTATGACTCAATTAGTTGATCCTTAATGAGTGCATTAGAACATTATCAACCATATTAACAGTAAACAGGTGCAGTAAAATAGAACAGATCATCACACATAAGCCACACACATGAACACCATGATATAAGGTGGAAACCCAATGTGGGAGAAAACCACCTACTGCAAGTCATCTCAATCTTTTTCTTAATAAAAAATCCTTTTACAATATTTCTGTACTGGTGCAGTCTTATACCAATACGCGGGCTTCTACTTGCAGAGAGCTACAACCCTCTCTCATTCTCCAGTCTCTCCTCGAAGGGAGCTACAACCCCCATAGTTCTTGTACTAGCTAAGATACTAGTACGTAGGTTCCGACCTACAATCTTCTCTCCTCCAGGTACCACGTTTCATACATTTTTAGATTGGATACTCCTGAAGCACAACACATAATCTGAAAGGCCACATTTCATCCAATTTTCATACTGGACCCATTAATATCATTGAAGCACATAATCAATCAATCTTTTGAATCACCCAAATACCATATCAATACATATACAAGGATAATATATGTCTTAGCGCCTAGATCTAGTCCATCAGATCACATAAATATGAGTCATTACGATCCTAATCCAATATTAGTTCTCATCCATCAATACTGAAGCTAAACACAACCAACCAAATAGGATATGCAGAATACTGACACCTTTAAATTGTCATCAGAACCCGTCAACAACTAGAACCAACTCTGACTTCAAATATCATAGCTCAAATTGTATACACTACTACAATGAACCAAACCTGCATACGTACACGCTTACACCAAAGCCAACCCGCGTACAGATCTATAAATATTAAAACATGACCTGCAATGATTTCAAACTTAAGTTATACTCAGATTATATCATTACAAGCGTCAGTATACAGATCTAGAATAAGCATAATCAAATATATAGAGATAGTTCATTTCAAACCATTTGATCCCGATCTATCCTTAGATCTTGTTCTCCATCAACTAGGGAGATCCCTCTTTAGTTCAGGTCCAAATCTGCACCATAACCCAATCACAGTATTCCAGATCTAGCACTTTATCAGATATTCAATAATTGAGATAATGCTTTGCCAAATGATCTCCTTCCTCTTTTATAGTCTTAGGCCTTTCACAATACCATGGTCCAAAACCATAATAACACAATACCATGAACCCAATACTTGGGATCAACACTTTTGGGTGCAATACCATGGACCAAAACCATAGAATCAAAAACTGTCGGACTAATACCATTAACCAACCATGAAAGTGCGTGAACTTTTCTCCACATGAAATAAACTTTTCTCTGCATAAAAGTTCGTGAACTTTTATCTACAGGAAATAAACTTTTCTCTGCATAAAATTCCGTGAACATTTCTCCACATGAAATAAACATTTCTCTGCATAAAATTCCGTGAACTTTTCTCCACATGAAATAAACTTTTCTTTGCATAAAATTCCGTGAAATTTTCTCTACATGAAATAAACTTTTCTCTGCATAAAATTCCGTGAACTTTTCTCCACATATAATTTATCATCTAAGATGAGTGGGTTGCCATCAAGTACAACATATGTACCATAATGCCAACAAATGACTTGCTCATAGTAGGTTGGTCATCTTATTGATTAATAAACTCTGATGTATCTCTAATTGAATTGATTCTCTAAATGAAATTTTAGTTGGGTTTTTATCCATTGTGGGTTTTCCCAAGTTAATATCTTTTGTTACTTGTGTGGATTATTATTGTTTATGCTACTATCATTATATCATTTATGGCTTCTATATAATTTATTTATTGATGTAATTATGTTTACTAATGTGCTATAATATCATTTAAAACATCAAAATAAATCATGAGTAAATAAGGCCATGTATAAATCAACTTCGTATCAGAGCCATGGAAATGTCTTGGAGGCCCTGTTGGAGATCTAATTTCATGAGACCTAATGTAGTTGATATAATCCCTCAAAGAATGAAATAGGATGAATAGAGACAACCACTCTCTAAAGCATGAAATAGTCTATTGTAAGAGTTTGAAATATCTCAAGTCCAGGATAATATCTAACCTGTCATGCCTTAGTATCTAAAAGATTCAAAAGTACAATTTCGGTGATCTCAAAATATCAGTAGAATCAACACATATATAAGTCATAAATAGATAAAATCATATATCTCTCATTATAAACCTTGGTCACAGTATGATGAAATACTTATACACCTTCGTCTTGGTATATTGCTATTGGATCATTGAAGGTTCTTGTAGATCAAAGGATCTTGAATTTCAAAGATATCATCACCAAGGAGGATCACCCCTTTGAAGCCTACGTTAAAAGGAAAGGTTTCAATATATTACAAGGTATTTTTCTTTTGTTTAGTATAAGGTCTATGTTTGTATAAGCATATATTCACTAAAATTTGTTTGCACAATCAAGACTAGACAACAAATACCTTAACCATCATTCTCTACTGTATCACTAAAGTTTCATGCTAGAGTTTAATGAATCCTAGAATGATATAGATTGTAATATTATACTTTTTTTTTACACCATATTGATGCATTCATAGTGGAAAAAGTGGAGGAATCAGCTCATGAGACCATTTTTACGTGTGGGACCCAATTTGGAAAAATGGGGTTTGAAACTTTCTAAGAGAATTTTGAGGCATAAAATGACATGTTTTAAGGGTAGAATTTTTTTTCTATAGTACAACAAATTTTCACGTTTTTCTAAACATAGATATATTTCTAAAAACGCTATAAGCATGTCAATCAGAGTCTGTATGCAAAAGTTATGGCACTTAGAGGTTGAACTTTATGTTTTCACACTTATAATTCAAGAGGATGCTCCAGCAATCCACATTATTCATGTAAAAGGGTTCTAGTCATGTGGTTTCTATGTAAAATACTCTAGAAGTTTCTATTTTGTAACTCTAGTTAAGAGTTGATGTAGTCAAACTTAACCACTAATAGGCTATTGGGTTGTTTTATAATCAAGTGATTAGGAGGAAGAGACATTCCATTATTTTGAGAGAATTTTGTTCCATGGCTCAAAAAAGATAGCCAAGAGGGATAGAAGGTAGAGAACACAGGGAGGATTTGTGCAATATAGTAGCCCATAGGCCACCTGTTAGCGCTCAAATCTTCCTTATGCTGAAATAAGGCAAGACTCAAGGCCACATCAAACCACGCTTAGCCTCGTAGCTAGCCCTACGAGGACAGGACAGGGCTCTCTCTGGGTCAAACTCGGAAAAAGGTAATCGAAAAGGCTCGAGATGACCGAATTGATGACTGATTTTAGGCTAGGTATTAAGTACAAATATTTTAGGATTGATTTTTTATGATTTTGTTGAAATCAAGGGAAAGGCAAATTTGGGTGCGGGGATGAGGCACAGTTTTTGCAGAGGTCCACTTGGGGAAAGGTAGGCAATTGTTTTGATGCCTTAAAGCAGGTGAGATGGATATATCAGACCGGTGAGGGGCTAAGGAGAGCAAGAGGTCTCAAGGATTATCCTTAAACTGAAGAAAACATAGAATATTAAACAAATTTAAAGGCAGAGCATAGCAATTTCATGGATTCTACCTTAACACTTCATTTGCTTAATAACAGAAGATTCAATAGAGATAATGATGCACATACACAACTTACAAGTACTGATAGAAACACACCATCAACACATAAAGCCACATGGATCCCAAGTAGTGCTGCAAAACCCTGGTCTTTCCTTTCCCAAAAATGCTAGTAAAATATGTACAATATAGTCTCAAAACTATCCCAAGAGTCCAACCATGAAAATGACTAAGAAATTACATAATATAGGCAATCTAACACATTTCCTTGCCTCTAGGAGTCAAGCTCATCATCCTAGGAGCTATTTCAACCAATTCTAAACTGAGCACTACAATCTAGGCAATCAAAACAACTTGCCTCTATAAGATAGGAAACCAATTCATTCATTAATTTTTTGCCATTTTATGAATGAATATTATACAATAGGTAAAAAAGTGTCATGTAAACATGAAATTACATCAATTACATCAAATAGGATGAAAAATCCCACCAAAAAGTCAAAACTAGTCAATGTTGCGTTTTCCTGAGCTGAAACTGCAAAACTGGCAAATTTTCTCAACGCGTAGCGCACCTTTGGTCCCACTTTTGGGACACTTCCCGACATCCAAATGAGGAAAAAGTGGGCGTGTTGGAAAGGGCTGGATCTATACCTTCTAAAAAAGTGGAATTTCTCAATTTGGTGCTCCTTTTCCCCTCCAAAAATGCAATCTCCCAAGACTGCTTCCTGTGTGTCCAAAAAGTGACAGAAGGTCATTTTTTGCATGTTTTTTGACCTTTTGGGGGCTCAAAACCTGATGAAATGTCTTGGAAGTGGCTAAGAAGGTGTATTTTGTCATGGAAAATACAAAAATTCTTGCCTTTTGTAAAATGGACCTCCCCATCTTCAGGGTAGCGCGCAGCGCGCTACGCGTTGAGGGCAAAAACCTGTTTTTGACAAAAAATTTCAAAATTGACCAAAATTGCTCCAAATTCTCTGAATTTTGAGCTGAGGGTGTATCATTGAGTGCCATGCTCCTTCAAGGAGGCTTCAGCCAAAATTTGGAGTGGATTGGGGCTTTTCCTCTGTTTTAGTGCCTTGGCCAATCGTCCTTTAAGTATCTTCATTTTTGCTTTGCACACATGCATGCGGGCCCAATAATGATTTTTCATGTGTCGAAGCAAATCTTTGTCTCTATTGGCTTTCGCCAACAAATTTTCCAAGTGAGTGTTCACCCGGATGAGCATTGATTCCCGATCGATAAGTTTCAAATCACCGGGTCTCCTACGGGCCAATTCCCGGTCTTAACGAATCTTCCGTTGCTCATAAAGTTCATGCTCATCTTCCAACTGTTTGTTGCGCTGCTCCAAGTAGTTGATAACCCATTTTTCCATATGAAATTTCTTGTGCAACGACTCATTCTCAGCCCTTTTCTTTCAGATGATCTCCTTGAGCTCTGAGGTAGGAGAGCTAGCATTGATATCAATGATATCCGTGTCCTAACCTCTTAAAGGACCCTCATCAATCATGGGCCTCTTGCCTCTGTCCTGGACCTGTACCTGTGCTGGAGAAGATGGTGAGACCCCTTCCACATGATGTGGAGATAATACTCCTTGTGCCAATGAAGTCAACGAGACCCCTTCCACCCCGGGTGGAGATAGTACTCGTCGTGCGGCTGCAAATAAGGCTCTGGGGCCTTTCTGATATGTCACATATGCTGGAGCATCAACATGCTCGGTCTCATGAATTTCAAACTGCTGTGAAGGCCCTCCCTCATCATGGAAAATCTCAGGAGGTGGGTGTGGCACCGTGAAGAAGTCGCGAGAAATGAAATCCGCCCATGGAATACCCTGTTGTGCCAACTGATGCATCACTATGATCTTGATCAGTGCATAATGATAAATGCTCTTGTGTTGCTGTGCTGGGCTCTTCCTTTGTACCAAGGGCACCATCCTTTCTATATTTCGGCACATGAAAAATGGAATGTTCATCATTCGTACCTGTGTGAAATGCATCAACAAACGGATATGGTACGAATATAGACATGAAAATATGCCCTCACAAGTGAAATAGCGAATAATGAGCCTCATCAAGGGTGCATACTCATCCCTTAGGAATCTGAAGGGAAAAATAGCAGTTAGGTGTCTCATACATCCAGGTTTGATATATGGCTCATAATGAAATCTGTCTAACTGCTCGCGCTTGTTCCACTCCTCTCCAACATTTGGTATCCCGGTTGCTTGAGCAATAATCTCAGGTGATAGTGTGAAGTCCACTCCTGCAAGGTTCACATGACCATTGTGCAAATGTAGCACAAACAAGCGGACTAATTCTCTGTGATGTTGAATTTGTGAGATCCTCTCACAATACTCAAAACATGATAGGTACTGAAAACAGGTCACTACAAGTGGACAAGCTTGCAAATGAGCCAAAGAGGTGGGCTCTTCCCTGACATGCCGACCACCTTTACCACCCTTGTGATGCCTCCTTGGCACCTCTATCTCCAACGTTGAATCACGGTCATCACTCTGTTCATAATCTGATTCGGTTTCTGACATGGTTTTGGAGGCAAAGTGACTGAAATGTAATGTTGACTTCGCACCCAATGAACTGTTGTTTGACTTTTTCAAATGCTATCACCAAGGGGAAAAAAAGACATGGGAATTGTTAGGGAAAGGGGAACATGAGGGAATTAGGGACAATAAGTGAGATTTTAAGGTGAAGTAGGGTTTGGGAATTTTAATAGGGTTTAAGGATTTTAGTGGATTTTAATAGGAAGATTATAAAATTGCATGAGAAAATTTTAAGGAGAATGTTGGTGAAGGTGAGGGAAAAAAGGGATCAAAAATGGGAAACCTTGGACAGCAAGAGAAATTTGAAACCCTAGTACCATTGAGACTTTAAATTTTCCAAAACAATGTAGGGTTTTGATTTATCATTTTCATAGCATTTGAACATATTAATTTTCTTTTTCATCTTGCAAAACCAAATCTAGCCATGGAGGAGAGGCCTACCTGCAATGTGCTTGAGAGAAAAATCGATTTGATGGCTTGCTGGCAATTTGTTGAGCAGAAAACCCAATGCATAGCGCACCTTTCCCAACGCGTAGTGCCCCTCTGACGCATAGCGCACGTGCAGAATAACACTGAGAAAAGATCCCTGACACGTAGCGCGCCCTTCCTGATGCGTAGCACGCCTCTGAAACTGCCCACTTTGCTCAAGAACTCCTAAAATCGCCTTTGCAAGGTTTCACTTAGCTTGTGAGAGGCAAATGAGTTGCTAATGAAGAATGATGTGCTTTTATAGGCTTCCTTTATATTTTCATCTGCCCAAAACCCACTTTATAATGTTTTGAATGTTGACACTTTTTGAATTAATTGGCTCTCACTTTTGGTTTCTTTTCTTTGAAAAATTGGTTGAAATGATGATTTCTTGTGAAAATGTTTTTGGAGGGATAGCTTCTAAGGTGCTTTGGTAAAGGAGACCAAGGCTGCACTTCGACATTTGGAGAGTTTGAAATTTTGAGAAGTTTTACAAAAAATGATATAATGACCTTTGTTTTTCAAAGACAGAGTTTTGAAAACAAGGTGAAAATTTAGCTGTAAAATAGTGAGAATTGTTGAAATGATGCTTTATGAAGGACATCCCTCTGGCCTGCTAGTCCTTTATGACCTCTCAAGACAAAAATTGACTCAACCCTAGACCTAAGACCTCGAAATTTAAAACAAGACAAATGACCCTTTGAAGATTTTATTCAGTCAAACAAACCTGAAGCAGTAGTGCCAAACAGGAGGGGAATAAAAGACACAAACTCCTCCAGCAGAGTTATGGCATGCCTAACGGAATGCAATGTGATCACACTGATGGGACACATAAACATGAAATGCAAAGAGTTTTAATCTCTGGTCGAGGGCTACTAGACCGACTCTAACATTGGCTCCAATGGGGATGGTAGCTCCTTGAAGATGCCAAGAACCGCAGATCTATGGAAGAGCTAGACAGTGCCTTCGTCCATTGGGTTATGCAGTCATTATTCCAACACAAAATCTTGAGAATTTTACTGAAAAAACAAAAACTGCTTTGACCAAACTAGACTCGAAACTAAAGATTTAGACAACTGACTTGACAAACTTAGACCTACTAACTTTCAATTTCAGAATTATAGCCTTCACCTCGGGCCCCAAACTGAAGATGATAAGTTAGTGTACATGTGCAATAGAACAAAAGTAAAATTATATGTACAATGATAATGAAATGAGCAGAAAATACTCAAAAGTAGTATCTCTTTAACAACCGACCATTGATCGGCCCTCCAGGATATTCATCTCCATTCATCTCTTTGAGAAGGAAAGCGTTTTGGCCGCGATATGCTGCAATCTTATAAGGACCCTTCCATAAATTTTCAAAATTTCCATGCTTTCCCTTGTCTTCATGATGAGCATCCCATCTTAAAACAACCTCATCTAGCTGAAATGTATCTGCCTTTGCTTTCCAGTCATAAATCCTTTTGATACGCTCCTGCAACTTGCAAGTGTTTTGAAATACCTACTCCCGTATCTGCTGCAAATGAATCATATGATTAATCCTTCTCTGCATAGGATCTTCTTCACTACCCGCTTCTTGAAGCAATTTGACTACCGGGACAACAAGTGAAGTTGGAAAAATTGTGTTTGTTCTGTACACGAACTCGAAAGGAGACATACCAATAGACTTTTTCTGACTCACCCTATCATCCCATAGTGAGTTTATCAACTTCTTCTGCCAGCCCTTTTTGCTGATTTCCAACAATTTCTTAATGATATTGACCAAGGATTTATTAGATGACTCCGCCAATCCGTTTCCTTGAGGGTGGTATGCGGTTGAATGTCCCAAGCTAATATTGTACTTATAGCAAAACTCAATCATCCTTTTTGACTTAAACGCTGCTGCATTATCCATGATTAGCTTACTTGGACATCCAAAGCGTGACAAAATATTGGTCTCGAGAAAAGAAATAATTACCGCATCCGTAGCTTGTCGAGTAGGAATTGCTTCAATCCATTTTGTGAAGTAGTCCATGGCCATCAATATCCGTCGATGTTGTCCTGATGATGCCGGATGAATTTCACCAATGAAATCCAATCCCCACTACTGAAAAGGTGCACTGACTTCAATTGGTTTGAGAGGCAAAGGCTGGAGCTTCTGCTTTCCTTAAAAAATTTGGCATTCGTGACAATTTTTAACAGCCTTATATACATCTGAAAATAATGAAGGCCAATAATAGCCTGCTCTTAGTATCTTGTTTGCCGTGGTCTTCCAAAACAAATGACCTCCACAGTCCCCTCTATGAAAGTCTTCCATGATTCTTTGGGCTTCATCCTCTACCAAACAATTCAATAACATTCCACTAGGGTCTTTCCAAAACAATGCTGAATTGAGAATGCAAAATTTGGTAGCCTTCAATTTCAATGTTCTACTTCTGTTTCTTGGCATTCCAGGAGGTAAATATAAATGCTGAAGTACATATAAAATATCAGCGTACCACGGAGAAGAAAGAAGCATTTCAGATACCTGAATGGATGGGTTCTCCTCATCTTCATCAGACATGGCAACAATCAAATTTATGTCTAGGATTTGCAGATTTGTTTCAGCCATTAGCTTGGCAAGTCCTTGACCTTTGATCAGCTTGGTGGGTTTAATTTCAACATCATATTCTAACAATGCAGCAATCCACTTACCCCTTCTCCCTTCTGGATCTGCCTGTACTAAAATATCTTTAACTGCTGCTTTAGGAACATAAGCTAGAATATGGGTATGCAATATGTACACACGGAAATCTTTCAAGGCCTTTACAAGTGCAAGTGCTTGCTTCTCAATGATGTTATATTTCAATGCTCCATCTCTAATAATGTGACTGAAAAAGGCGATGGGATTTTCTACACCTTCTCTCTTCTGCATTAGTACAACTGCCAAAGTGTGCTCAAAAGAAAATGAAAATAAAATAAAGTCTTGAGTGTAGTCGGGGCTGATCAAAATAGGAGTTGTAGAAAGAGCTAACTTCACTAGATTAAATGATTTAACTGCCTCTTCGGTCCACTTTACCTGACTGTCCTTCTTGAGCATGCTTGTGATCTCTCTAAGATGCTCTGCTAGATTTGGAATGAAGCGACGTAGAAAATTCAGTTTACCATTGAAAGACTGAATTTCTTTCTTGTTCCGGGGCTGTTCAATTTGTTGAATGGCTTCAACACATGCTAGATCAATACGGATGTCGTCTTTAGATATGATGTGACCAAGAAGTTTGCCCTCATCCATGGAAAAAAGACTCTTTTTCGGATTCAATGATATGCCATATTTTCTGCACCTTTGGAAAACAATTTTCAAACGATGCAAATGTTCCTCATCGGAATTTGAAAACACGGTTAAGTCATCAAGATAAAAAACCAAAAATACATCTTTCTCATTGGCGAAAGCCACGTCCATTGCACGTTGAAAGGTAGCTCCTACATTTTTCAAACCAAACGACATCTTTGCATAATGAAATGTTCCCCATGGAGTGGTGAATGCGGTTTTTTCACGGTCATCTTCATGCACTAAAATCTAATTGTAACTTGAATAATCATCGAGTAGTGACATCCTTGATGCTCCAACTACTCGCTGCAATATATGATCCATTTTGGGCAACGGATAATTGTCCTTTAAGGACACCTTATTTAAATTTCTGAAATGAATACATAAACGGATCTCACCTGTCTTCTTTCTTACAGGCACCAAGTTTGATATCCAATCTGAAATCAGATAGGCACAATGATTCCTGACTTATACAATCTGTTTACCTCTTTCTCAATTGATGGCAGCAACTTCGGATTGATTCTCCTCAACTTTTGACGAAAAGGCTTCTGATTTGGCTTAATAGGAATAGTATGCTGAAATATTTGTATCATATGTTTTAGATCTGAGTAATCCCATGCAAATACATCAGAAAATAAAGCCAACAATTTCATATATTCAGCTTTTACCTTTGGTGACAATGACCTTGATAGCTTAACCATCTTGGGATTTTCAGCTGTCCCAATGTTTACCTCTTCAACACCCTTTTCAGTCGGTCTCAATGTCGGTTTGCGGGCCACATCATCTTGGTCAAACAGCTCCTCTAAAGGAATCAATCCTTTAGGAATAATGTTGTCCTTAAGTTGCAGCACATCCATTTGATTTACTTGTATATTTTCATCACCATCATCATTTTCAGTATCTATTGAGGAATCTTTGAACTTACCCTTATTTTGCAGAAACTCATTGATCTCTTCATCATCTTGAAAAACTTGCCAACATCGTTGATTATCTCGAACGGTGGGACGATGCTTCACATGAATCTCAAATTTGTTGCTAGAATTCATTGGAATTTTCAAATTTCTTGCTTCCTTAGCAAGTCCATCAGCAACACCATTTGTAGGCGAGGCACACATGTCAAGTTATAATCAGAAAACAACTTCAAAATATCTAAGACTGCATTTTGATATGCCCTCATGCGAGGATGTTTGGCCTGAAACTCACCCTTAACTTGCTTTATCACCAACTCGGAATCACCATAGACCGCAATCTTCTTTGCTTTGAGTTTCTTAAGAATCTTTAGGCAATGAGAGCCTTATATTCCACCTCATTATTTGAACAATCAAATGCTAGTTTATAGGAACACACTCTCACCTTGCTTCGAACTTTGTCTTGAGCGGAAAAAGGACTTCGAATCCACACACCAATACCAGCACCATCACTACCTACCACACCATCGAAATCCATGGTCCAAAGACCATCTTCATCCTCGTCCAAGTGCTGAAATTGTACTGCCTCTGATTTTTCTATTTTCTGCCCCTTTTCTTCAGTTTTTTGCTCCATCATAGCTTGCTTTTCTCCTCTTTCCTTTTGTAGTACTTCTCTGAAATTTTCAGTGATCTCTGGTATGTCTTCCGCTTGAACTAACTGACTATCTATATCATTAAAACTATCAGTAAATAAAACAAACAACTCTAAGTCAGTATGTACATAATTTATAGGATGATTGATCGGCTTCTCTTTACTAGTTATCATATATTTCATCTTTTGCTCGCGATATAGCTTTCTCATTTGACCAAAGACTGGAATTGTGGCATAAGAAAAGTCTAACTGTAGAGTACCCTTCAACTTAGCTCCCCAAGATCTCGAAAGTAGCATACCAAAACGTGGAGGAATGTCTGCCACAACCACATCCATCAAGACATTTTTCGCCGGAATTTTGTCTAAGCTAACAACCAAGTCTTTGATGAGCCCGATACATCTCACATGACTAGAATCAAATGAATACAAATCATGATATTTTCTAGTAATGTCTAACCCCAACTTCTCCATGATTTCCTTTGGCATCAAATTGTGTGAAGCACCTAAATCGAACATGGCATTATGCAAGACATATTCATGCAATCTCAAACTGATATAAAAGGGAGGAACATCACTCTCAGGGGAATGACCATCCAATGTTGGCCCAAAGATCAATTCGGGCTGATCATCTTCAACGTTCACCGTGTCAAGCATGGGATTGAAGTTCAGAATTTTGGAGACTTGACCTCGGTAGCTGCTGTTTTTCATGATTTCAGTCAAAGGAATAGATATTTTACTAAATGCTGAAACTTTGTCGACTTCTTTGACCGGAATCTCTCTCCTATATTTGATTATAGCTACCTAATTTGTCTTTTTTGCTGCTGATATCTTGCTAGTTGTGGGATCGATTGTCCCTTTTCCTTTCTTCGGTGGTATTGGTGAATCTGTCTTTGGTTTTGTAGCTTCTTTTCTTTTCTGAATTGGATTAATGGGCACATCTCGGTTTCTCAATGAATACTGCATCTGTTGAGTGGACAAGGCATTCAAATATCCTCTTTGGTAATCATCTAAATCTGCATCATTAGCTAAGATGAAATCTTCATCTTGGTGGGCGCTTGAACTTTCTCCATACTCTTCTTCTTCAGTGATATAAATGGGCAGATCATCTGGAGTAAAGAAGTGGTTTTGGTCCCCTGCTGCATCAGCATCTTCATCTGAATCTTGAGTTACAAAATTATGCAAAAGAGGAGTCCTTATTGGTTGCTGGGCTGCTGGCTCTTGTACTCTTGGTTCACGCTGCTTAATTCTGAACTGAGGTTGTTGCTGGCCATGGTAATTTGGATTACGGATTTGTGGATCTGATTTGTCAAGGTTGATTCTTTTGAACATTTTTTCGATCTCAGGAAGCCAAGGCGGTTCTGATGATGTAGATTCTTCCTTTATAGTTAACCTTTTCTTTGCCTTCAAACATGCTCTCTTGTTGTTCAGATTTGCCTCAACATTGATAGCAATCTTTTGCATATCTTCTAAAGTAGGAGGATCTCTATCCCGTAATGAGTAAGCCATCTCCGGATCAAAGCCATTTGGGAATTTAAGAAGAGCTGATTTTCTAGATGGTCTTAAATCATCAGGGATAGCATTATAAACTGTATTGAACTTGATGATATAATCTTGGACAGACTCACCGGGATCGCGTTTGATATTATTGTACTCGGCATTAATCTGAAGTGGATCCTTTCTAAGTTCCCAACAATCAAGAAACTGCTTCTGAAGTTCAGCCAACATAGGTATACTTCTAGCTCCCAAGCCTATGAACCATTTTATAACTTCTCCTCCGAATGTTTGCACAAACAATCGCATAGTTACATCCTCATCATCAATCTCATATAAATCATAAAAAGTTGCCATTTCGTCTATGTGCTGCTGAGCGGAAACCCTTTGAGGAGTGCCATCAAATAAAGGAATTTTACTTTGATAATCCGCTGGCATATCATGCAATTGCTGAGGTAAAGCAAGAGGTGCAAAGCGAGAAGCCATTGATATAGGTGGATTTACTCTCGGTGTTGTTGGCGAAGTGGATGCTGCTACTGTATGGGGAGTATGCAGAGGTGTATGCAGAGGAGAAGCAATGTGGGGTGAAGAAGGGAAATTAGTTGTAGATTCGGAGTAAGTAATTATAGGCTGCAAAGGAATGGTAGGAATGAAAGGTGGTTTAGTAGGAACTCTAGAGGTAGATGCCGTGACGGTGGATCCAATGTTTGCAGATATGGCTTCTAAATACTCAGAAAGATTGCCTGCTTGGAAGGTGGTCTGAAGGTGCCTCAAGATAAAATTGTCAATTAATTTATTATGCCTTTCAAATTCAAGAGTGGCAGTGAAGTCAGGATTTGGAACAATAGAATCGAGAGTGTTTTCAGACTTAGTCTTGAACAATGACAATTCAAACCTTGCGTCAAAAGGAATTTCTTCAAGGTATTCAAAAAGTGTAGGACATGAATGAGATTTAACCAAGGGAGTCGCCGAGCTTTCTTGACAGAGGATTTTTCGAATCAAATTTGGATTTTCATAAATATGAGGTGGATTCAGATCTGGATTAGCTGTTGTATGTCTTTTTGAAGCCAGTGTATCTATCAGGAGATCGAAAGAATGAAAGTAATTCAGCCAATCGTTTATTAGACTCAATCATCCAAAGGTCTAGAACGATCAAAGGTACTGGGGTGATTTGCATGTCAAAGTTTCGCAAGCTAACCGGAGATCGACTGAAGCAGCATTTATCTACTTTCGCTTATGCATAGCAAGAGCGTTTCAAAAGTTACCTGGCGTGACTTCAGACTCTGTCTAAGACTTGTGAAACAAACTCATCAACAAGCAAACCATTTGAGATTTCTTCCCCAATATGGTCGCCACTATGTTAGCGCTCAAATCTGCCTTAGGCTGAAATAAGGCAAGATTCAAGGCCACATCAAACCATGCTTAGCCTCGTAGCTAGCCCTACAAGGACAGGAGAGGGCTCTCTCTGGGTCAAACTCGGAAAAAGGAAATCAAAAAGGCTCAAGATGACCGAATTGATGACTGATTTTAGGCTAGGTATTAAGTACAAAGAGTTTAGGATTGATTTTTTATGATTTTGTTGAAATCAAGGGAAAGGCAATTTTGGGTGCGGGGATGAGGCACAGTTTTTGCAGAGGTCCACTTGGGGCAAGGTAGGCAATTGTTTTGATGCCTTAAAGCAGGTGAGATGGATAGATCAGACCGGTGAGGGGCTAAGGAGAGCAAGAGGTCTCAAGGGTTCTCCTGAAACTGAAGAAAACATAGAATATTAAACAAATTTAAAGGCAGAGCATAGCAATTTCATGGATTCTACCTTAACACTTCATTTTCTTAATAACAGAAGATTTAATAGAGATAATGATGCACATACACAACTTACAAGTACTGAGAGAAACACACCATCAACACATAAAACCACATGGATTCCAAGTAGTGCTGCAAAACCCTGGTCTTTTCTTTGCCAAAAATGTTGGTAAAATATGTACAATATAGTCTCAAAACTATCCCAAGAGTCCAACCATGAAAATGACTAAGAAAGTACATAATATAGGCAAGCTAACACATTTCCTTGGCTCTAGGAGTCGAGCTCATCATCCTAGGAGCTGTTTCAACCAATTCTAAACTGAGCACTACAATCTAGGCAATCAAAACAACTTGCCTCTATAAGCTAGGAAACCAATTCATTCATTAATTTTTTGCCATTTTATGAATGAATCTTCTAGAATAGGTAAAAAAGTGTCATGTAAACATGAAATTACATCAATTACATCAAAGAGGATGAAAAATCCCACCAAAAAGTCAAAACTAGTCAATGTTGCGTTTTCCTGAGCTGAAAGTGCAAAACTGGCAATTTTTCCCAACGCGTAGCGCGCCATTTCTCTACGCGTAGTGCGCCTTTGGGCCCACTTTTAGGAAACGTCCTGGAATCCAAATGAGGCACAAGTGGACTTGTTGGAAAGGGTTGGATGTCTACTTTCCAACCCAAGTAGAATTTCTCAATTTGGTGCTCCTTTGCCCCTCCAAAAATGCAATCTCCCAAGACTGCTTCTTGTGTGTCCAAAAAATGGCAGAAGGTCATTTTTTGCATGTTTTTTGACCTTTTGGGGGCACAAAACCTAATGAAATGTCTTGGAAGTGGCTAAGAAGGTGTATTTTGTCATGGAAAATCCAAAAATGCTGACCTTTTGTAAAATGGACCTCCCCATCTTCAGGGTAACGCGCAGCGTGCTACGGGTTGAGGGCAAAAACTTCTTTTTGAAAAAAAATTTCAAAATTGACCAAAATTGCTCCAAATTCTCTGAATTTTGAGCTGAGGGTTTATCATTAAGTGCCATTCTCCTTCAAGGAGGCTTCAGCCAAAATTTTGAGTGGATTGGTCCTTTTCCTCCATTTTAGTGCCTTGGCCAATCATCCTTTAAGTATCTTCATTTTTGCTTTGCACACATGCATGCGGGCCCATAATGATTTTTCATGTGTCGAAGCAAATATTTGTCTCTATTGGCTTTCACCAACAACTGTTCCAAGTGAGTTTTCACCTGGATGAGCATTGATTCCCGATCGATAGGTGTCAAATCACCGGGTCTCCTACGGGCCAATTCCCGGTCTTCACGAATCTTCCGCAGCTCATAAAGTTCATGCTCATCTTCCAACTGTTTGTTGCGCTGATCTAAGTAGTTGATCACCCATTTTTCCATCTGTAATTTCTTGTGCAGCGACTCATTCTCGGCCCTTTGCTCTCGGATGATCTCCTTGAGCTCTGAGGTAGGAGAGCTAGCATCAATATCAATGATATCCGTGTCCTGACCTCTTGAAGGACCCTCATCAATCATCGGCCTCTTGCCTCTGTCCTGGACCTGTACCTATGCTGAAGAAGATGGCAAGACCCCTTCCACATGATGTGGAGATAATACTCGCTGTGCCGATGAAGTTAACGAGACCCTTTCCACCCCGGGTGGAGATAGTACTCATCGTGCAGCTGCAAATAAGGATCTGGGGCCTTTCTGATATGTCACATATGTTGGAGCATCAACATGCTCGGTCTCATGAATGTCAAACTACTGTGAAGGCCCTCCCTCATCGTGGACAATCTCAGGAGGTGGCTGTGGCACCGTGAAGAAGTCGTGATAAATGAAATCCTCCCTTGGAATACACTGCTGTGCCAACTGATGCATCACTATGATCTTGATCAGTGCATAATGATAAATGCTCTTGTGTTGCTGTGCTGGGCTCTTCCTTTGTACCAAGGGCACTATCCTCTCTATATTTCGGCACATGAAAAATGGAATGTTCATCATTCGTACCCGTGTGAAATGCATCAACAAACGGATATGGTATGAATATAGACGTGAAAATCTACCCTCACAAGTGAAATAGCGAATAATGAGCCTCATTAAGGGTGCATAATCATCCCTTAGGAATCTGAAGGGAAAAACAACAGTTAGGTGTCTCATACATCCATGTTTGATATATGGCTCATAATGAAATCTTTCTAACTGTTGGCGCTTGTTCCACTCCTCTCCAACATTTGGTATCCCGGTTGCTTGAGCAACAATCTCGGGTGATAGTGTGAAGTCCACTCTTGCAAGGTTCACATGACCATTGTGCAAATGTAGGACAAACAAGCAAACTAATTCTCTGTGATGTTGAATTTGTGAGATCCTCTCACAATACTCAAAACATGATAGGTACCGAAAACAGGTCACTGCAAGTGGACAAGCTTGAAAATGAGCCAAAGAGGTGGGCTCCTCCCTGACATGCCGACCACCTTTACCACCCTTGTGATGCCTCCTTGGCACCTCTATCTCCGGTGTTGAATCACGGTCATCACTCTGTTCATAATTTGATTCGGTTTCTGACATGGTTTTGGAGGCAAAGTGACTGAAATGTAATGTTGACTTTGCACCCAATGAACTGTTGTTTGACTTTTTCAAATGCTGTCACCAAGGGGACAAAAAGACATGGGAATTGTTAGGGAAAGGGGAACATGAGGGAATTAGGGACAATAAGTGGGATTTTAAGGTGAAGTAGGGTTTGGGAATTTTAATAGGGTTTAAGGATTTTAGTGGATTTTAATAGGAAGATTATAAAATTGCATGAGAAAATTTTAAGGAGAATGTTGGTGAAGGTGGGGGAAAAAAGGGATAAAAAATGGGCAACCTTGGACAACAAGAGAAATTTGAAACCCTAGTACCATTGAGACTTTAAATTTTCCACAACAATGTAGGGTTTTGATTTATCATTTTCATAGCATTTGAACATATTAATTTTCTCTTTCATCTTGCAAAACCAAATATAGCCATGGAGAGGCCTACCTGCAATGTGCTTGAGAGAAAAATCGATTTGTTGGCTTGCTGGCAATTTGTTGAGCAAAAAACCCAACGCGTAGCACACCTTGCCCAACGCGTAGCGCCTCTCTGACGCGTAGCGCACGTGCAGAATAACACTGAGAAAAGCTCCCTGACACGTAGCGCGCCCTTACTGACACGTAGCGCGCCCTTACTGACGCGTAGCGCGCGTCTGAAACTGCCCACTTTGCTCAAGAACTCCTAAAATTGCCTTTGCAAGGTTTCACTTAGCTTGTGAGAGGAAAATGAGTTGCTAATGAATAATGATGTGCTTTTATAGGCTTCCTTTAGATTTTCATTTGCCAAAAACCCACTTTATAATGTTTTGAATGTTGACACTTTTTGAATTAATTGGCTCTGACTTTTGGTTTCTTTTCTTTGAAAAATTGGTTGAAATGATGATTTCTTGTGAATTTTTTTTTGCAGGGATAACTTCTAAGGTGCTTTGGCAAAGGAGACCAAGGCTGCACTTCGAAATTTGGAGAGATTGAAATTTTGAGAATTTTTACAAAAAATGAGATAATGACCTTTGTTTTTCAAAGACAGAGTTTTGAAAACAAGGTAAAAATTTAGCTGTACAAAACAGGTCAAGAAATACAAGACATGGGAAACCTAAATTTTGGTATATTGGGTTTAAGGGACAACTTCTGGGCAAAGATAAATGGTACACTAGAGAAAAGGTGAAGGAAAATTTCCTCACCTTATCAATAAAATATTTTGGGGACCGAAAGTCTCCCAAAATGGGGAGGTGTGATATGGATTGGTTCATTATATTCTTTTTCATCCATGTTAAGGCATTCAAAGTGGAAAAAGTGGAAGAATCGACTCATGTAACCATTTTTATCGACGAGACCTAGTTCGGCAAAACGATGTCTGAAACCTTCCAAGAGTGTTTTGAGGCATCAAATGACATTTTTTGTGGGTAAATATTTGCTTATTTGGCATAAAACAATTTAATCTTGTTCTCAAACATACATATTTCCAACAATGCAAGAACTGCATCAATTAGATTTTGTGTGCAAAAGTTATGCCACTCAGAAGTTGTCCTTCCTATTTTCGCACCTATAATTCAGGACGATGTCAGACCAACCCACATTATTCATGAAAATGGGGCTAGCCACATGTTTTTTAATGTAAAATACTCTAGAAAAGCCTATTTTTAAACTCTAGTTAAGAGTTGATGTAGTCAAACATAACCACTAGTAGGCTATCAGGTCGTGTGATAACTAGGCTACTAAGAGCAAGAGGCATTCCATTCTTTCGAGATATTTTGTTCCATAGCTGAGCAAATGTAGAAAATAGGGATAGGAAGTAGAGCACATAGGGGGTATTTTTGCATTGTAACATCCCATGGGCCACATGCCTTACTTCTTTGCACCTACAGCCAAATTTCCAAATAGTGAAAGAGAGCGAAGCAGGCTCACCATCGAGCTTGGTTTTCTCTCAAAAGGTCTCGAAGAGAATATTTTGTGTCTTATGTGTGTGTGTGACATTATTTTGTAATTATGTACCTTTTTTCATAATTTCCATTCACATACATCCACAATTACTGCTAAATTTATAGATCTAGAAGTTTAATAAACCTATAATAGAGTAAAAATTTAGAATTTAAATACATTATTATCGGATCCGTTGTGACGAAATGTCTAATGGGATATCCATGAAATTTTGCAAGTCATAGAATAATAGCAATGCATTATTTTTAAAATATTCTCAAATAAGATATGTTAGAAGTATGATATATCAATAAACTTCAATGATCTATATATAAAGTACAAAAGGCACAAATTTGGTTAGCTCGCTCTATTGAAAAGTACGTAGCCATAAAATTACTGATATTAGACATAATGTTAAGAAATAAAATTTGTTGTAATACGTATTTTCTTGGAATAAGGAGGAAAGTGGCTTGATTGAAGATAGCATACAATGAGATCATAAGGCCAAGTTAAGCTAATATTCATCTCTGATATTGTCCCTTTTCATTAAATCAAAGGCATTGTAAGAAAACTTTGATATTTGACATAATAGTCTTCAAGTTTAGAGGATCCGTAATATTAGAGGAACTTGAGTTTCCCAGCTCTCCATTTTTAAAAAATCGTCACTAAAACACCACGAGTTGAATCAAAAATAAATTTGATGACAAATTTGAAAAGGTCCCTATTCTATTCATAAAATGGGACAAAATGGAGTGAAATGAAGTAGCTGATGTGGGAAACAACCTACTAGATATTGGTTTGCATATTTATGGGCTGATTATGTCATAGATCTAAGATGATTGACATATGTCCTTTATGGGGTCTTCAATCAATGAACCTCTCACATATCATGTGTGTTCATGGCATACTAAACAATATCCCTAATTTGAATGCATATTGGAAAATATCTTTAAAAATCACATTATTTAACCCCCATACGAATACGAACCCAATACACCTTCTGATCTAGGTGGATATTGGTGGCCATTCGCCTATTCCACCTAGAGCTCCAATCGGTTTCATCAATTTCCTTGTTTATAGCAACATTTACTATTTTTAGCAATTTTTTGCGTCCTGAACTTTTGAAGAATTTTGGAACCTCTAAATGGTGTTTTTTTATGTCTGTAGCATGCTCATGCCCTAAATACTATAGTAATTAGACATATCTTTCAAAATAGGTATTGAACACACCAAACAAAGATAATATGACCAAGTTACGACCCCGATAAGTTGGCTGCCCAACTAACCTCAACGGGGCCCACAAGCTCTTGGTGTTCCATCTCTTGGGGTTAGGGTTTCAGTTTTTTATGATTTTCCCTTGTTGTTCAATCAAAAGCATGCCCTTGAGCCTCGTTGTAACATAGTTTAGAGATAATTAGATACCACATGATAAGTTATTATTACGAATATAAATTATATAAAATAAAATAATTATAAATACATGTAAATAATAAATAATCAAAATATGAATTATCACAAATAGTCATTAGTTAACTGAAAATGTATGCCTAAAAGACATGCCTAATCATGAAAGTACACCTGCTTAGGTATATAAGCAGTGCCTCATTGTAACATTCAATATCACTTGTACATTTTATCATATTAATAAAAATATTTTATCTTGATGCACTGTTTGATATTCAATGAACAGATGTTATTGGTTAAAAAAATAAATAAATAAAGACTGATTTGAGTAATAGAATTATAGACTCATCGATAAAAATTGCTAATATCAATTATTCTATGTCGGTGCTTTATGTAAATAGATCACGCATTGGTTAATTCCTTCATAATGTTTATGATACACTTTTAAAATATATATTTTTAGGATTCAATAAAGTAATTGACATATTAGCTGAGAAATATTTCACTCTGCATGTGATTTTTATTTCATAGGTATGGAATTGTAATCATTAGGATGTTCTAGAAATTTTTGCAATTTTGAATTTTCTGTATATTTTGAAGTGCCAAATACTTTGATCTAGATAGAGTAATATCTAAAACTTGACACTTCTTTTAGAAATTTTAAATGAAATTTATTGTTGTTCATTAATTTGAGATTAAATTACACGTTAGTTATGGCTAGATTGCGAGTTAAACTTTTATATATTTTTTGAATTATGGAAAAATATTAATGTTTTAAGTAGCAATTATGTGTTCTTTTTGTTTTTCAAAATAAGTGGAAAGCAATAAAAAGACAAATTGGAACTAGAAGGAAGTAAAGAACATTACAACCTTTTTTATTTACAATTCTGGTGTTTAGTATTATTTAATGTATAAACACTTAAAGACAATTATAAGGTTTTTCAAATACTTTTAGATACTTAGATTTTACTTTTTTGGCTAATTAACATTTGGTATGATTTGAAGTACAGTGTCTAATATCCTTATAATTGAACACCTTTGACTGATGAAATTAGTTTTTAGAACACCTTTTTCCTAGTATTATTTATTGTAGTTTATACTAACAAGCTTTTAAAGAGTAGTATTATTCACATTGTAGAATCATTATTTGAATTAATGATATACGAGATTCATGTGATATCTAGAAGTTTGTGTGGGATCTATTATAGAATAGTGCTATGCAATTATGAATGAATTTGAGTCATGGAATGTGTAGTTGTGGAATTTTCAAAATAGTTATAACAACTTATAAAAGAGGAGGAGACTGATAATTAGAAATTGCATTCTGCAAATAAATGAGTGAAGAGGAAAAAAATGAGCGATTTGAATGCAATTTTTGTGGAGGGTGGATTAGTTGCAGTTTTAATTGGTGCAAATGTTTATGATGTTGCATGAAATATATTTGTTCAAATCCATAGAATAGTGAATGACTTCCAAAGGCCAACATGCAAGAACTTTTTTGTGTCATTTAGATGTTAATTTTTTTGATTCAGTATGTGTCAACTGAGAAATAATTTTCACACATTGTAATGCTAAAATCAGGAGATATTAAATGAACCCGTAAATACCATATTCATTTTATTTGTGTATGTCTACATGGAATCTATATTCCAAGATGAGTGACTATGGAACCTTAAATTATTGCATTTCTAGACAAAGTTGGTGTAATATGTTTTGTTCAAATTAACACATTTACTAAAGTACATATCCAATTCAATGTTGTTATATAACTATGATTGATATTGAGTGATGGTTTTTATTTGCAATTAATCTAGTCATGTGTGGCTATAATGTTATTTGTTATTTATGAAATAGTAGATAATTCTTTCAATGCCTAGCAAACAATATGATACAATGTTAGCCTCCCCACCTTGATTTGCAATTTAATGTAGTTATAGCTCTATGATTGCAATTGGGAAATGGTTTTTTATTGGTTCTTTCTTTAGTCATGTGTCACTAGAATGTTGTTTGTTTCTTATGACATACTAGGTAATGCTTTCAGTGACTAGTAAAATATATGATACAAAATGACATTACCCATTTTTGGGCATTGCTAGTTGAATAAAATAGATTAAAAATAAACACACACACACATGTTCTCTGGTAGCATTGAATGGATTGAAAGGTAGCCTTACATACATTGTTGTCAATTCTCATGTAGTCTCATTCTAAGTATGTCAATATTTTTTATGATCAATGTGTGATCACAGATACATTTGAACTATGTATAGGATATGAATGAAAAAAATTATGTAGAACTGATGTAATTAATTTTATTGTCACATAAATCATAGAGAGACAATTTAGATAAAATAATTCTAAAATCATATGTATAACAAAAAGCTAGATTTTTTATGGTTAAAAAAGGTTGCATAGGTATTTGTTGAAAAAACAACAATGTGTGGTATGTTTTATTGATGAAGACACTTACAATTTTTCTTTGGTGTTTTGTGGTACATAGAAATATCAATTATTAGTTTTTTCTAGTTTTTAGTTTTTCCATTAACTCCATGCATTGTTTTTATGCCTACCAATTATGTCTGGGTTTTGTTCTTATATACGCACACACTAGCTATGGGACTTTGTCCAACTGTTATGATGTGGATATGTCAAGAAACTATGACGTTCATCTATTGGCCATAGGTATGCTCAAGCAATTGGAGTTATATCTATTTGCAGCAAGTCTTAAAAAACCAATATTGCAATATGATAGGAAGCTAAATAATTTTCATTTTATTTCATATCATAATGTATTTATAGTGCAACAATACATTGGTAACTTAGTCATGGTGCAATTGACAACTTTATAGTATTAAGTATTGGGGGTTTTTGCACAACATTTTATTAGATATCCTTTTTGGGATTCAACCGCATTAAGTAAGTCATTCATCTATGACCATTTCCATGAGAGGTAGTCGTAACTGACTAATTTCTCAAGATTTTTGAATAATCCAATTAGCACTCATTGCATCGGGTGATGCTCATAGGGGTGAGGATGTAGGATTGGGACTAGTGAAAAAACACATAGTGTTAATCATCACCTCTAGGGCTTGCACTCGGTAACCAGGACTTCTTCAGATGTCACCCATCCCAAATCACCTTTGGCTCAAGCATGCTTAACTGTAAAGTTTTTCCACAATCAAGCCTACACAGCTTGCTACCCCATTTGCAAAACCTTAGCAAGTATTTTGCCTCATGAACCATTCAAGTAGAGTTCCCTTCACTCTTTTGAATTAAGTATTGTGGGTTTTCGTAGTGCATTATATTAGATATCCTTTTTGGAATTCAACTGCATTAAGTAAGTCATTCATCTATCACCATTTCCGTTGTAATTGACTAATTTTTCATGATTTTTGAATAATCCTATTAGCACTCATTGCATCGGGTGATACTTATAAGATTTGTAGTAATAAGCATTTGAATATTCTTATTATTTCAATAAATTTATGGATATGATTGTTGTTTTAAGTAGTTTTATGCTTGTTATCATAAATGAGAGTTTTCTATTATAGAAAGCTATATTGTGATTCATTTTTAAAGCTAATAATTGGATTTTATTTGATTTATACATTTTGAAAGGAATTTACAATAGTTGTCAAATATCCTTTACGAAATTTTGGAAATTGAATATTGTGTTTTGAATTTTTTTTAAATGATAATAGTGCTCCTTTTGCTACTATTTTAAATTGTATAAATGTCTTTAGTTTTAAATTATGTTTCAACTGCAAAAAAATGCAATATTCAAGGTTCCTTATGGCAATTTCATCTACTCTTTTATCACAATGATTAGTACTCATTTTCAGATTATTACGAAAAAAGAAATAGCGAGAGAAGATAATCACAAAGGAAATGTAGAGTAGATAATACATGAGGTCTAAGAATTTCCTAGTATCATATGTGATGGTTGGACATTCAATGCAATTCATGCTCTTAATGCTATAAATCATTGTCATGTTTGGAGAATTTATGAGTTTGTTTCAATATACCTTATGTTAACAAAAGATAGTTTTGCGTTGAAAGGATGAAAATTGCAAGAAATTTATCACAAGTTATATAGATTCAATCTACATAGATTAGATAATTTATTTTATTATCTTGGTGGCTATTAATTTGACTCATTTTATGTACTTTTTCACTTTCACTATAGTTCAGTTGAAATATGACATGGAATTGTAAACCACCTTCGACATTGCTTGTCTCATATACATGATGTTTCTTTGCATCCATTGCATAGAGAATTCACTCCTGAATACCTTCAAGATCTTCGTCATGTTAATGATCTTGGAATGTACTTCAAAATATTGTCTACACCTTTTTCTATTTGTACTTGAACTACAATTAGCTTATGGGGGGACGCATTTTGTATCAAATGGTTCTCCAAGTGGTTGCATGTTCCAATCAATGTTTGACTATTTACAAATGGCCAAGCATATCTACGTCTCAGTTTCAACATTCATGGCTATCAATATAATATGTTGCCACATAATCAAAATCCTCCATGTGGGCATTTTGAACCATTGTCGCTACATATCACAGTAGATAGTTTAGCTTTAATAAATAAATATATTGGCCCATGAATCTTCCCATACCAATTCTTACATGGAAACTTTGACATATTTTCAATTGATCAAATTTTATTTGAACAATGTTTTATGATCTATCGACAAAATTTCAATGACTTTAATGACTCTTTGTTTGAGTTTATTTTCACACTTGCACCATGGTTTTATCTGTCTAATATCAAAACAACAATTGCACAAAAATTTTACAATTCTGTCATTTGCAATGATGATAGAGCTATCAATTGCTTACAACAAAACCTAATTGCTAAAAACATTGAACAAGAGCAATGTATCAATGATCGAAAATCTTATATTATAAATTTATCAATGCCATATGGATGTGGACATATAGAGGGAAAAGGTTTTGTAATACAATAGTACAAAATGGGAAATTAGTTACTAAAACAACAACCAAAATTTGCATATAAACAACTATTTTTCAGTAGGTGACGAGTAGTAGCTAATTTACAATATCTTATAACGTGACGAACATTTAGTCATTTTTAGCTTAACCATTAATTGGTTGTCCCAATTTATTGTATAACAGTATATTTAGCCATTAATTTGATCATTCATTTAGTCATTAATTTCCACAATTAATGACCAAATATACAACAAAATATATTACTATATGATCATTTAAAAAAACAAATTAATGAGAAAAAAATATGACCAAAATGTTGATTGTGTTATAAGAAACTGTAAATTAACTACTAATATTCATATATATGCAAATTTTAGTCATCGTTTGAAACTAATTAATGACCAAAGAAATATGACTAAATTTTTGTCATGTTATAAGATATTGTAAATTAGCTACTAATAGTTGTATATATGCAAAATTTAGTTGTCATTTGTAATCACTAATTAATAATTTACAGTAGTCATTTATGTGTTCTTGGTAGTTTCATATTCATTATATAAACACTAATTTAGTTAGTTTATATTCATTTCATATATTTCATTAATAATTATTATAAATGACTAATTTAGTTGTATATTCATTTTATTTTTGTTCATCATTAATCAATATAAACTACTAATTTAGTAGTTTTAGAGTGATTTTGTATGTTCATTATTAATCAACATAAATTAATTATTATGATTTTGCAACTAGATTAAAAAATGTCATACAAGGTTTACTAGTTCATTTAATATGAAAAGGAAAAGTTACATATGTTAATTAAAATACTAAACAATATCAAGTGCTATCATGAAAAATTTCAATGAAAAATTATATTATATAAAATGTTAAGTATTAAAATATGAGTTGCCAAATTAACATTGATTGGACTACAATTTAGACATGAAATGTTGTTTCATCACTAGAAAACATTATCATTGTGTTTCCAATGCATTGCAAGTGAATTCAATAACTCTGAACACTTGAACATCACGGTCTATGTTTGTGCCTTATGCAAGATATTATCTTTAAGGGTATCAGTAGATTGATTCTCTTCTTTCTTCAAATACTATTGCTTACCATCAATACTGAGTTCCTTTTCTGAAACAAAATAAGATACAGTGTAGAGTGTAAGACAGTAAGAGGGGAAAGACGATAAACACTAGAATATAAAACAATGTAGACTATAAAGGATTTATATGACATATACCTCAACATCAACAATGTTAAAGTCATTCTTCTCCATAAAAGAAAGAAACTTGAACAAGTTTTCTTCATTTAAGCGATAGTGGCCACTATGTGGATAGGTGACCTATATAAAAAAATAAACATCACCATAGAAAAGAACACCTTAGTAACTTAGTATTTAACCTTAAGGGAAACCTTAGGCATAATCATGCCAACTAAGTTACATGCTAAAGAAATCAAGATGTAAAGAAATTGTGAAAACAAATAATTTGAGGTCATGTGATGTCTAATCCTTGTTTTCTTATTCGCAACAACATTTTATTCTCTAACACATGAACTTGGTCAACTATATAAACAACATGTATTCAAATAACAACATGAAAGTAAGATTTTCTAGTAGTCATGAAAATCTTTCAACACAAAATAGTTAAAAGGATTTCAATCAATATCGTGTAATACTAATTTCATCCTCAAGATTTAGTTGTTATTTAAACAAACATGATACCAAGTATTTTCTATTTCATAGTTAAAATACAAAGTAAAATCAAAATAAAAGTTCAAAATACAATCAAACAATAAAGAGGATATCATGGAATGAATATTGAAATTATAAAAAAAATTATTTACCTATCCATCAATGTCTTATCAGGCATTCATAAAACATTTGCTTGCCCAAAATAACCATGAGATGAAACAATCACAACATTAAAAACCATAGGAATACGTACTAGAAACATTTCCAAAGTCGATGGCTCAATTTACTAAACGACCTCCAATAGCAAATGAATCATATCCAAGACGTGGTCTACATCATCTCCCCATCCTTTTTCCAATCACATTTCATGTAAACTACCCACACAAGAATCAAGTAACAACCAAATGAAGGCATTGTCATTTTTTTTTATCTTTTATATCAATAAAATTTGAATCTAATTTATTTCAGGAACATATTAATTTGCATTTAAAGTCTTCCAGACATGAGAGGGTATCAACTAAGTAAGACATAAAAAAATTGACCTCAAGGAGGTCCTCTAGAAATTTTTACAATATCAATATTTGTATTGTTGTGATATCTTGGATAGAAAAAAGAAAATATATGCAAAAAAAAAACCATATATTACTTATGTTCAAACTCTATATATGGTGTATTCTTAGGTAGCTTTTTAAGATGTTCCTCTACCTTTACCAAAGAAAATTGTAGCTTGGTTAAACTCTATATCCTTTAGTTCAGCATCAATTTCTGCATGATAAATGTCACACATTATTCTTTCCCATTTCTCAACATACTACATATGATAAATTGAAAGTCACATAAAAGCAAGAGCACACCCTTTTGTAACAAAAAGAACAACAAACACTACCTCTAATAAAACTTCACACCTCATAAATTACTCTACCACATTCTTAGACTAAAGGTAATATTCTTTGAATCATCTTTAGGCCATATATAACTAGATATATTTATGTTTACCATAATGTTAATTTGGTGCTAAAAGCAATGTATAAATCTAGGTTATTATCAATTAAATTCAAGGATAATTCAGAAAAATAATGTCACTGCAAGGTATTGAGGGAGAAACATCTTCAACCAGGTCATCCTTCTTTGTTATTTGATAGAGATTTATTGTACATAAAATAATAATGAATTCCAAACACAATGATGCAATATATTAACCAAGGAAAGAAAAATGACACAATTGTGGTATTTGTCTTCTCCAAGGAAATCAAATGTAAAAGTCACTCAACTCAATCTTTACATGACATAGGCTTAATGAAATAGTACAATAGAAACATGCTAACTCAGAAACAAGAGATAATAAAAATGAATAATGGAAATTGTTTCCTTCCACATAATTGGCATGTGTAAAATTTAGACAAAATCCATCCAAAAAATGAGAACTTATGGTGAAAGAACATATCATTAGTGTTTTGTACCCTCTATAACACATGTAGCCTAGGGAAGTATAGGAGGCCAAATGTAACTAGATTCCAATTGTGTGAGATATAAAAACAAAAATGTGGGAAAACACCAGTTGCAATTCGCAAAATCTCACTACTCTAAATAATAGAACAGGTTGAAGATAATAATGATGAAAACAAAGAATGTATGAAGATCAAGCCCCCTTAACTTGCATTGAGATTCAAATTCTCCATGTTTTATAATGTTAGGAAAGCAATCAATAATATCTTGGGTCTACAGCTAAAAGACTAACGTTTGTCCTTTCCCGAAATTACTTGAAAACTTATATAGTCCAAAGGCGTTTCAAATCCAAATCTCAACAAATACAAATCTGAACACTGTACCTTTAGATTTCATTTCTCCAATTTGGTATACATTTATTTTTGTTCGCCTACATACAATCAATATTTAGTTGCTTTATTATTCCATAGGAACTAACCCATCATAAAGGTAGGCTAAAATTTGACTTTTTAAAAAAATCCCTCCCTCGAATTTTTGTAATATGATTTGTTTAATGCTTGTGAAAAAAATATGAAACTTTCACTGCATGCAATAACTCTTATAGACATATTTCCACAGCAATATTATTATCAATTCAGAATACATCTAAGCTCCCCCACTCCTGTGATTAAATCTGAACACGTCTATGAGCATGAGAAAGCCTTAATTGCAACTTAGGCTGCTAGAAGGATCAGGGGAGTGATTAAATCTGAACACGTCTATGAGCATGAGAAAGCCTTAATTGCAACTTAGGCTGCTAGAAGGATCAGGGGAGTGATCAGGAACGCACCCTAAGAGAGGGCCAAAGAGATGAATTTCATGACAAGCTTTGTTCTTTAACCTTGGAGATAAATCAGACAAAAGAAGCAATGGGGTTTGCTCTAGACAATGTTGACCCAACTAGCGAGTTAGTTGAGGTACTTAAAGAGTCTCTGACTCTAAAGGAGACGTCTATTGCAACTAAAGTTTCAAGGCTCATGTTAGTTTCTGATATTCTTCAGAATAGTAGCGATCCTGTGAAAAATTATTTTGCGTATAGAACAAAGTTTGAAGTAGCATTGCCTCATATTATGGAAATATTTAATGACTTATATTGGTCGAATTACTGCAGAAGCTTTGAGGGAGAGAGTGATGAAATCTCTCCAGGTTTGGTCAGACTGGTTTCTCTTTTTAGATGCTTATGTGAATGCACTGAGAACTACCTTTCTTCGGTATTGAACTTTCGACTTTGAAAAGACCTGTCGATATCCTTTGTTAACGGTGCAAGATGAAGGTGCGGAACGCTTATTTCCATTAGAAATTCAGTGGAAAGTAAGATTAAGATTAACAGATTATTGAAAATTCGGAACGCTTATTTCCATTAGAAATTCAGTGGAAAGTAAGATTAAGATTAACAGATTATTGAAAATTCAAAATATTGCAGCAGATTAAACAATACCGAAAATCACGTTTGAAAAGGTGGTTTCTGCCGAGCATAGGATCCATCCGACGCCTCTAACAAGTCCAACGTTCGACTTGAAAGACCTGTTGCTATGGGTTGTTACTTGATGATAAAGGAAGATGGGAATAATATATTTGCATTATGCTTTGATTAAATTTAAATTATAATTTCACTATAAAGTATGTCTAAGATATTATTTAAAACTTCGAATATCTCTTCAGATCAGCCCATGACTAAACCCGCGTTTGAAAAGACGGTTCGTGTTATGTGAAATCCGAAATCCGACGTCTGTCACAAGTCACTCGTCGACTTTGAAAGAACTGTCGACATGGTTGGCTACTGGAAGATGAAGTAATATGCGGATATGATTGGATTGCACATATATTTTAATTGTAATTCATTATAATATGGTATGTTAGAGAAATTAGTCAAGGCCGAAGAGACCGTGTAAATATCGCCGAAATTAGCGTTCGAAGTCAGTAAACATACGAGTCCCGTATGTAACAAGGCAAAACACGCATAACATAGATCGCCCCGCCTCTTCAAACATATATGGAATATGATTGGATTGCACATATATTTTAATTGTAATTTGCATGTTACAGAATTATTGGCAAATTAGTCAAGGCCGAGGAGACCGTATAAATATCGCCGAAATTAGCGTTCTATAGTCACGTCATTAAACATACCAGTCCCGACGTATGTAACAGGGCAAGACATGGATCGAGTGTGCATTATTTAACATAGATCGCCCCGCCTCTTCAAACACAGAAGTCTGCTGAGTAGCGTGGAGTTTTCGTCCCTGTTGCTCTAATTAATAGAATACTATGAGCTTCTTCACCATGATCAAGTTTGGAGCGATTTTCTTCTGTCTCGTGTCGCTTGCTGTAATAATGTCTGGAGTGGTCGAGGCCTCCACTGCGAACTGTCGAAGAAGTGTCAAACCTTTGAATAGAAAAGTGGGGAACTGGAAACGTAGCGTGAGCTTTCCCCTTATGCATCTTTATTCAGAGTGTTCACCTTTCCGACCTCCAAACAGGACGTGGGAAAGCTTGATATCTGAAAGAATTAAAGCCGACGCTAATCGCCTCCGCTTCTTGAAGCGCTCCATGTCGAATTCTGGTTCGTCCAATATCGACCAAGAAGACGACGCTAACGTCCCTGTTATGCCAGGGTCCGGAGCGTACATAATAAATGTGGGTTTTGGCACGCCCAAGCAAAGCATGTATACACTTATAGATACGGGTAGTGATGTTGCTTGGATTCCATGCTCACAGTGCCAAGGCTGCGACTCGACTGCCGCTTCACCTTTCGACTCCACATTGTCTTCGTCCTATAATTCCTTAGACTGCAATTCACAGGAATGTCAGGAAGCTCCTAACGCGAATTGCGGGGAAAATTACGAATGTGATGTGCAACTGTCCTATGGAGATGGCTCTGTTGTGGAGGGTCCACTTTCTTCCGACGCAATCGCTCTTGGCTCTCAATCTCTTTTTAATTTCTCATTCGCTTGTGCGGAGTCCGTAAGCGGATTAAATCAAAATCAACCGGGGCTGATGGGATTGGGAGGTGGACCACTTTCGTTGCTGAATCAGCCCACCGCAGAATTATTCGGCGGAACGTTTTCTTACTGTCTTCCCAGCTTCCAGGCATCGTCAGCATCTTCGGGATCCCTTGTGCTTGGGAAGGAAGCTCTTTCCTCCCCAGGTTTGAAATTCACCACACTGATAAAAGATCCTTCAAAGCCGACATTTTATTTCGTGAACTTGAACGGAATCAGCGTTGGTGACACGACCGTCCCTGTCCCCGCAACGAGTATTGGCGGCGAGGGAGGAACGGTCATCGACTCGGGAACAACGATCACCTATCTCGTTGATTCTGCTTACACAGCTCTGAGAGACGCTTTCCGCAGCCATATTCCCAATACGCAGCCGACATCATCTGGAGGTTTCGATACTTGTTACGACTTGTCTTCTTCTTCCGTCGATGTTCCCAACGTAACGTTACATTTCGATGGTAGCGTGGACCTGGATTTGCCAAAGGAAAATATCCTATTCAGCCCAGGATCGGGGTTATCTTGCTTGGCTTTCTCGAGTTCTGATTCTCTTTCCATTTCTTTTTCTATTCTAGGAAATGTTCAACAACAGAATTTGCGTGTCGTTTTTGATGTGCCCAATTCTCAAGTTGGATTTTCTCATGAAAGTTGTACTAGTGCTTGATAACGTTTCCTTTGCCCTTCTTCGTCCATTTTCTAGCTTTCATCTGCAACTCCCACTTCTATCTTCCCCGCCATTAACCGTCTTTTAAATAATGATCTGTCGTATGAAAGCCCAACTCGTGCATAGCTGCAACAGTGCTCTTAATAGTCATGGGTATTATTTAGTCCCGTCTTTTTGTTATTTCCTCACTCTTGTTTTATCATTCCTGTTAATATGAATCCTATTATCAGCAACTGTTTTGGATTCCATGAAACATATTTTAGAGTTTTATGGACTTTAATAAATACAAATTTTTGTATATATGATATTTTAATATCCATTAAACGATAATCTCTATAGAATAAGGTAAAACTAAAAGCATAACGTAAACATTTTCTTTATAATATATTAAAATGCAATGTCACACAACCATGATTTTATTTCTTTATATCCGACATATAATTTCTACTCAATTTAGAGAAATATGTCCATAATACCCCAACATTCATAAATTCAAATTTACATCGCATACACTACATAGTGATCATGATCTACTCTTATACGAAAATATCTGTGAGAACTAAAACTAGAATGAGGCTTTAAAATATAGATACAAGCATCCCTGCTGAAGCATTTAATTTCTGAATGTAATAGAGAAAACATTTGATAGTACTTAGACAATTAAATTATCATAACAATGTAATCAATAATGTTATTTCATAAATGATGAATTTGATGAATTTGTAGATAATTGACATTACGTAATATAACAATATTGTGATTTTATAAATTATGAATTTGTAGATAATTGACATTACATAATGTAAAATGTTAAGAGGCATGGATTTCTCGGATTAACCTATTTGCATAAGCAGAAACGCTTCTTTTATGGTCATCCATGGAGTTTGGAGCTGGAGGCAGAGGTGCGATAAGAAATTGACATACATGTTTATGTATATAATTCCGCTTTTAATACCCTTTTCATATCATAATCAGTTCACATTGAATTGTTTCCTATCACATTGATTATCCCATAACTTTAGGACAAGCCTGGGAAAGATCTGAAACATTTTTAGAACTCTGAAACATTAAAAGATTTAAAACGCAACTGAGGTAAAATTAATAGAACTCTGAAATTTTAAAAGATTTAAACGCAACTGAGGTAAGATGAATCTTCGTAGAAAAAAGAGTTATAGATATATATATTCATTATCAATTCACTGGCTACTCACATAAATACATGAATATAAAATTTGCAAGGAAATAATTGAAAATAAATTTATTTTAAAAAGACTTAATATAAAATTTGATGATTACAATATTTATTTTTAATATTGGGTAAAAGTCGATAGTTACAATTTCAAAACAGTTAAAATTATTAAAGGGTTTTTGTAATAGTTGTTGGACATTAGATAAATAAGCACATCTTATGTGTTCCATGATATAGACTAATCACCTCTTGTGGTCTTTACCTCTAATGATGTGATAGTTGACTAACACTTCCAGGGTTTGGTTTAACTGTAATGGTGATTCCAAACAAGTGGTATTAGGGCATAGGTAACAATTCAACACACATGTCTCACTTTGGCGGGAGATTGTTGAACATTGGATAAACTAATGCTACCCATGTATTTCCCGACCACTAACTGCATCTAGTGGATCGTTATCTCTAATGATGTGATCATTTTGGTTTTGTTAACGATAGTGATTCCTAAAAATAGTTCTAATATAGATATCAAAAATATTTGTACTTTAAAATATGTGAAAAAAATTCATATTAAAGAGTGAAATGGAATATTTCTTCATTCTTATTTCAAATATCTCAACTAATAAGTACAACTTGTTGTAATGCTCAACATAATGCAATCTTAATAGAGATGAATACTTACTTTTTCTAATCATAGCCCCACCATGTTTTGGATCTTTTCATTTAATAGAAAACATAACATTATTGTAGAAATTTGATAGAGTTGCCAGTGCTCAAGGAATTTAATCTAAAATCAAGAGACACAATTCTACTCTATTGATTTGTGGAATGAAATTGACAATTTGTAACAACATGCATAGACATGCAATAAGAAAAACCAAAAATACACAGTGATTTCTAGGGGAACCCAACTAGGAAAAAACCCTCAAGCTTGTTTGCATTAATCAATGAATTGAGAAATTATTAGAATTGCTAGATCGAGCTTTGAGCTAATCCTGCAAAAGAATAATTATTCTCCTGTTGAATGAACAAGTTCTGACCAACACTTAGCCAAATATTTTCTCACCAAGGCCCATATTTCCTTGGGCAAATTGTGAGGAAATTAGCCCCTATTCTTTAAGAAATTTCTCCAAAATGATCGAGCCATCAAATTCCTTGCATGCATGAGATATTTTTAGTTGATTCATTAGTTAATTGGATGATCTCTGAGTTAGACTATTGTCTCACTGCACAATTGGACTCAAACTAGTTCTATTAATTGTTAGAACTATTTTAATTGAGTACAACTAGAAATAATTGAACTGGATTATTGTAAATTAGAAATCACACATGCATAACTAAACTGCTAGCCCTCTAACTCAAATTGAATTACCTAACTAAGTGACAAGAGCCATGTGAGCTCAGTTAACTGCCTCCAAGTTGTCTGCTAATGTGGAAATTTTGGATCTTGTCGATTTGACCAAGGTTAAGCCAAATCGAGCTACACTTCTCAACACTCCCTCAACACTTCTCAAGGCTCCCTCTTAACATGAAATGGATTATCAACCATCCCTTCCTACACCTGTGGGATTTGAACTTTCCTTTTGAAAAAGCCTTTATCAAGATGTCAATATCTTTCACCTCAGTCAGAATGTATTATAGCAACATTATCCTCCTTTACACATAGTTTTGTAAATGATGATACTAGATATCTATATGCTTGGCTCAACCGTGAAAAAATGGATTCACAGAGAGCTTAATGCAACTCTAATTATCACAATAGACCATAGTTAGATCCATCTTGTGACCAAACATTCCCACAAGTATCTTGCCCATCCATATCACCTCACATGATCCTTGACTTGTAGCCATATATGCAGATTCTACTAAGGTGAGTGCCACAGGTCTCTGCTTCCTACTGTACCAGGAAATTGCCGCAGACCCAACACTGAAATTATTATTACAATTACTCTTTTTTGGTCAGATGGGATTTTTTCCCAATTGGCATCTATGAAGCCATGCATATTTACTCCCTCTATCAATATGTACCATAGTCCATACTTGGTAGTGCCTCTGAGGTACTGTAGAACATGATTTTATACCTTCAAATACAATTTGGTCAGCCTAACCATAGCTTGGTTTAGTTGGTTGATTTCATAACACATATATGGTTGTATATTCACGAGACACATCAGTGAATCCACTAGGTGCTTGTAAATGATAGCATCAACCTCTTCAATTGAAGTGGAATTCTCCTTCCTTTAGTTGGTCACTAGAGGTGTCTCCATGGACTTACTACTCACAATATGAAATCTTTGTAGTATCTCAGTGTCATACTTTCCTTGAGATACACACAATTCCCCGTGACCTTGCCATACTTCTAGACTGAGGAAGTAATGCATGAGACCCATGTATCTCATCTCAAATTCCCTTCCAAGGACCTCCTTACAATAGTTAATCAACTTCTCATCACCTATCAATATTAAATGATCAACATATAAAACAATGATAAGAAATTTAACTTCTACAAAAATATGATAGAGGTTCACATCTGCTTCACCTTTGTTGAATCCAAATCTAATGAGATAACTATCAATCTAAGTCTACTAAGCTTAGGATTATTGTTTGAGACCATACAATGCTCGCCTTAGTCTACACATATGAGACTCTCGATCAAATGTCTATAAACCTTCTGATTGATCTATGTACACTTCCACCTCAATAATACCATTGGGAAATGTTGTTTTTACATCCATGTCATTAATCTTCTAGCCCATCTATGCAGCCAATGCAAGAATTTACCTAATGAATGAATAACTTGCTCTAGGAGCAAAGGTCTCCTCATAGTCAATTCCCTCATCTTGATAAAATCATTTGGCCACAAATCTGGCCTTATACTTCTCTATGATTTCATATAGTGCATGCTTAACTTTGAATATCTATTTCAAGCCCACAACTAATTTTTATGTTGGTCTTGGGACCACTTTCAAAACACTGTTCTTTATGATGAATTCATATTCTTCCACCATTGCATCAACCCAAAGTAGTTGCTCAATTGCTCCATCAATAGAGGATGATTCAGTCTTTACAAGCTCAATCATTAGAGCCATGTAGCTAGTGTACCTCTCAGGTGACAGAATCATTTGGCCACAAATCTGGCCTTATACTTCTCTATGATTTCGTATAATGCATGCTTAACTTTGAATATCTATTTCTAACCCACAACTAATTCAAATGCCAGTCTTGGGACCACCTTCGAAACATTGTTCTTTATGATGAATTTATATTATTCCACCATTGCATCAACCCAAAGTAGTTGCTCAATTGCTTCATCAATAGAGGATGATTCACTCTCTACAAGCTCAATCATTAGAGCCATGTAGCTAGTGTACATTTTAGGTGACATCCTTTGCCTATGCAAATTTGAAGGGGATTCCACATTCTACCTTGCATCCTACACCAGTATTTCATCTCCTCTCGTTCTTTTTATACCTTATCTCGATGGTTTTTTTTAGTGGATATATCCAATATGCCTCCTATATGCTCTTCCATTTTTCGATTCTCCACAACTTCCTGAGGCTCCTCCTTTGGAGCTAAGAAATTATATTCTAGTGGGATTTGATGCTCCCTCTCAAAAGAGCATTTCATTGCTTTCTCATCATTAAAATTTACATTACTTTGAATGACTATCATTCTGTAGGAAGGTATGTACACCTGGTAATTTTGTGGAGTTTCAGTGTAACCCAAAGAAACTCCCAACTCTATTGTCAGCACAATTTTCTTCATTGAATATTTGAAGACATGGTAGGAAACAAAGGCTCCAAAAAAATTGAAATCAAACACATGGAACTTTCTCAACAAGAACGCATCCTTTGATCTAATCATACAAATAATCTTATGAGGACTCCAATTTTGGAGGTAGACTATTGTGCTACATGCCTCTACCCATAAATGCAGTGACAGACCTTGGTAATGTAAAATAGCTCTCCCAACTCCCATAATTGTCTAGTTCTTTCTCTTAGCTACCACATTCTATTGTGGGTTATGGTGAGTTGTCAGTTCTCTTCGAATTCTTTCTTTGGCACAAATTTCCTGGAAGTCATTCAAAACATACTCACCCCCATTATTGCTCCTAAGAGCCTTCACCTTCTCGTTGGTCTCTTTGTCAACTAGTGCCTTGAATTCTAAATTTTTTTAGAATGTGTCATCATTCTTTCACATGAAGAAGATCCAACACTTTCTTGAGAAATAGCCAATAAAAATAACATCGTATTTATGTGCGGTAGTGGAGGCTATCAAGAAGGGCCAAAAACATTAGAGTGGACTCTCTTCAAGACTACATTTTCTTTGCTTTCTAGATCATGGAATGTGAATTTTACATACTTCCATAAGGTACAACCCTTGCGGACATCATGTTTCTCAAGTTATGCTTTAGGGAGGCTAGTGTTTACTTGCTACATAATTTTAACGGTTCCATGGTGAAAATAATGAAGACCTATGTGCCAAACTTCACTAACATGTCAACTCTACACTTTATCTACCCTATTTCTTAATTCAACATAATATTCCACATCATGTTTGTATAGGTTCTTCACATAAACCCCTTTTTGCTTCACCATCTTGGCATCTATGTGTCTCAGAAAGGATTTCCCTTTACTAAAAATAACATCATAGACACAATCTTCCAAACTTGCTATAAAGATGAAGTTCTTCGTAGGCATGGTAAAAACATGACATTGTTTAGGTGAAGAGGGGATCATGAATCCATGTTAAATATTATTGTACCAATCCTAGTGGCATTGTACCATTTGTTGTCCCCAAGCTCAATATGGATCTAGACATATTTCTCTTTTAGGACACTAAAAAAACTCTCTACACCTTTTCATATGGAACGAGGCACCTGACTCCAAGTACCACACACTCCCCATCAGGCTACTTGCTATGCATGCAATCAAGGTGAAGTATAACTCGAACTATGAAGCTAGTGCTTCATTTGATTCTCCTCTTCAGTTCTTCCTGCTAGACTCTTTGTGTGGAAACACGCAACATACTGCCCAAATTCATGACAATTGAAGCATTTTATTTTGGATAAGTCTTTATTCTTACCCCCTTAGCTAGAATATGGTTTATTTTGATATTTCCTCCCTTTTCCATTATTTTCCTTTGCAACCATTGCAAAATTCTCTTCATCCTCTCCCTTGGATGAACCACCATCTCTGGTATTTCCTTTGATTTCTTCTTATACCAAATCAAACCATAAGAGTTCCTAATTCGATAATGTTTCCCTTCCACTCACAAAGTCTTGGTAGTTGTGCAGGATTGGAAGGCCTAGAAGAGATAGGCTCACCAGGTCATCTTCTATAATAGTACAACAACTCCTCCAAGCTCATCCTGAACTTGTGTAAATCTGGTGATATGTTGTGGAATAGTATCATTTTTCTGCATCTTAATGTTTCCAAGTTTATATTTGAAGGAAAATTTTCTATGGTCATACCATTTTTGAGAAAATTAATTAGTGAATTTCAAATAGAAAATGGTGTCCCTTTTCCATGAATATTTGAGACAATGTGTTTTCTCACTCCTTCCATGATTTTTCTCCTCACCTTGACTACATCTTTCTTCCATTTGTCTAGGTTCTTGGCATTAGTTTATCCTCATTTTGGAATTTTTTTCTTCACATATTCCAACAATCCAATTTAATCAAACACTTCCTCCCTGTGATCCTTCCAGGAAATGAAATTCAAGCTTCCTTCCAAGGGATACTCTAATCTCAGTCCATTAAGGGTCATTCTCCGAATTTTGAGAAAATAATGGTACACTAAAGCTGCAAATTCGAATATACTGGGGAATAACTTCAAAAGTATTGTTCTAATAGAGATTTGATAGAATTGCAACTTATAAAGAAATTTAATCTAAAATCAAAAGACACAATTATACTCTATTGACTTGCGGAATGAAATTCACAATTATAACAACATGCATAGAAATGAAATAAGAAAAGCCACAAATACATAGTTATTTATATGGAAACCAATTAGGAAAATCCCCTCAAGTGTTTTTGCATTAATCAATGAATTGGGAAACTATTACAATTGCTAGCTCTAATTTTGATCTCAACTTGAAAAAGAATAATTATTCTCCTACTCAATGAACAAGCTCTAGCTAACACTTAGCCAAATATTTTCTCACCAAAATAGCCAAATATTTTCCCACCAATGCCCCTATTTTCTCATGTAAATCACGAGGAAACTAGACCCTATTCTTTAGGAATTTCCTTGAAAATGATTGTGCAATTACCAATGATTGATCACTAACTTCATACAACCCCTGTACACTCAACACTAGTTTACAACTAATGTTACACCGCCTTGGAATTTCCACCACAACTAAGAATTTCAAATTCCTTGAATGCATGAAAAAATTCAAATTCCTTCCATGAGTTGTCCCATTGCACAACGGACCTCCAACTAGTTCTATTAATTGTTAGAACTAGTTTAAGTAAGTACAACTTGAAATAACTTAGTTGGATTCCTATAAATTAGCAATCACACATGCATAACTAAACTCCAAGCCATTTGACTTGAATTTGTTGAGCTAATTGAGTGATAAGAGCCATGCCACCTAAGTTAATTACCACCAACTTTTCTACTGATGTGGGGATTTTTAATTTTCTAAACTTGACCAAGGCTAGGCTAATTTGGTCCTTTCTTGTTACAATTCTCAACAATTACATGTTGGACAAGGAATACACAATGTCATCTGTGTAATGTTATTTTCTATATATTTTGTAAATATTTTTTAAATACAAATTGAGGTGACATTAATATTTGTCATAATAGAGTGGAAAATGAATGATTCGAGTAGTAAAGAAAATTACTCCACATAGTTACAAAACTTGTGCATAAGTAGCAAAGGATTCCCACTTTAGAATCACCTCCATAACCATGATCAAAATTATTAATTTATTTATGCCAAAGCCATAAACATATATCATTGACATCCAAATCTACAAGCCATAGTTGCATTTTGTTATGATTTTATTTGATCTCCAAATCCTCCCTTCATTATGATGAAGAACGTTTTGAGCTTTGAGGAGATGTTGGAGGGACCTAGGAGACCAATGAGCTACGCTAAAATATTGTCCATTTCAAATAGCAAGTCATTTTGTGAACTGTGCTTAATCAAGTAGTGAATTAGTTGGGTCATCTCACTAATGTCGTTATGGAACTTAAACTTGCATTCTTTTGTCATAATTATATAAGTATACATGGATCAATAATGTAAATGTGACCATTTATGATCACATATTAATAAATACTCAAACAATCATTCTATTCTCTTCCATACATCAATAGCACCACATATTAACATTTTTATTTCATTATTATAACTTCTCTACCATTTGGGGTCATCACCTATTTTTAATATTTTCTATTTCAAGTAATTTTATTTTTAGCATCGAGCGACGCATAAGATGAAATGTGGTGGTGAATCGATGAATATGATGAAATTTGGTGGTGAATACACATTTATTGGGTTATGACATGGACCTTTTAAATCCATTATTATGGATTATCTTTTCCATAAGGTTAAACATGAATTTCCTTTCTATAATCTACCTAACCAACCTTATCCACTCAACTACCTACCTTATTTGTTAAATTTCAATATTATTATTTGAGTTTGCATTTACATTTATTCCATGTTAGGGTTATTTCATCAGTTCTAACTATCTTTTAATTCCATTTTTTTAAATGTCATTATATATTTTTCTAATTTAGGGTCTCTCACTCCATTTTTGACTTGCTATTCTAGGAATGCTAACTAGTTAAGTGAGTACACACAAAGAAACCCAAAGCTATTTGAAATTGATTTTCTCCCATATATAGGCTATTTATCGTATTCCTATTCAAAAATAACATTAGATTAGAGTAGATTAGAGTTTTATGAGTAATTTGAATTGTCTATTTGGTCATTTCATTAATTTTATCAACAAGCTTCCATCTTCTCTTATCCTTCACTTGTTCATCTACTATTTTTTAGACTTAAATCATGTACATGTGATTAAAATACAATGCATCCATTTGTGTTATGATATTGTATGGATATATATCATTGTTGGCGTTTTCTCATTCTACAATCCATTATATAATCCCTTACATAATATTAGGATATGAGGGAGAAAAGATTACAACATCTAAGTTTATGAATTATTTTATGCCCAAAAAATAGTTTCTCTAAATAAAATCACAATTGTGCTAAATTTGGTGATTTTAGGACATCTAAAAGAAAAACCTTTGTCCATGAAAATTTTTAGTATTCAATGTTTATTGTATAAAAAAATATCATAACAATTTTGAATTTGGATGACTTTTAAAACATAAACAACTTTATGGTGATTAGGGGATTTGGGGTTTATCCAAAAATGTCAACCCATGAATTAATAACTTTAAAGTTTATTAAAATAGGTGAACTTATTGAAAATTTAGAATAAAAGTTGGTAGCTTAACGACTTTATGCATGCATTCTCCTCCAACAACCTTGCATACTATAATTTTATGTATTTCCATAATAATGACCAAATTATCAATTTTGAACAGCAATCTAAAAATAATTAAATTAACTTTAAGTAAAATGTTACTTACAATTATTGATGCTCCAACCTTATGGATCGATGACAACATCAAATTTGATACTAAACATTAAAAAATGTATTCCCCCAATGCATAAGGATAATATAAAGTCGAATTACCTCTAAATTAAGTTGTTATTTAGTATTGTAGAAACAAATATGGCCCTATCATTATATGATATTTAGACAAAGGTGTGGAGAGGCCAAGTTTGTGCTTCCTTTTCATGGTAAACACATAATTTATTTGTAATCCTTTTATTCAATTCCCATTTTCAATAGACGTGAGAATGTATATGCAATTTTCTTTGGATCATATAGTTCTATAGGGGAATAGGGGAGTGGTTTTTGATTGTTAGAGGTGATAGAGGCACTAAAAAAAATATTAATTATTTATTATATTTTTTCATATTTGTGAAGTTTTTATTTTCCATGTGTAGATATTCTTATTTCTCTATGATTTCTCATCCCCCATATGTTGTTGGATTTGTTCTTCAATGGGTAACCTAGTAATACATAAATAATATTATTCCATTAATAATTTTTTTGTAAGTTAGAAGGTTTCTATTAATTTAAAAATAGAGTTACAATGGAGGTGCTCGTGATTACTATTTGTCGAGCAGTAAAAAGTGTTTTTTTCACCTCTATTTACCCTACATTAATTATCAATCCAGGTACAATTTGTTATCTCAAAGAGTGTACTCAGTCTAAGGCGGTCACTTGTCAAGAGTAATGCTAGTAGTATAGTGCTTTTGCAAAAGTAAACAAATGCTAGAAACAAACTCTAAATGTAATGGAAAGAAAGTGAAATGCTTTGTAACTAAATCATTCATTTATGAAACTACAACACTCCATCAGTCAAGGGTACAGTAATGATAACTCTTCCCTTTGTAAAATGATGCAATTGAAAAGCAATCAAAGAGAAGATCTTAAATCTTGGAACTGGACAACAATAGTCGATGTTTACTATAGTTTTAGGTCATTCTATTCACACCAAAGCGATTACTTGAAATGACAATTCAATTAACAAGAAAGGGAATAACAACTAATCTGTTAAAAAGATTGAACAATAAAGTTTTAAACTATAAAAATGAATTAAGCAACAATTGTAATCTAAAGTAATTAAGAAACAACCTTTAACTCAGAAATGATTTGAACATCAAACTGACAATGGAATAGCAAACTAAAGTAAGTTTGCGAAATATTGAACAACAACTTGAATCAAATGTAAATGCACAGAAAATTGAATCGAATGTTAACACACAGCGCATCTATACTGATGAAAGCAGTAATCTTGGTTTCAACATAACAAATATTAATCACGATTATGAAGAAACAACAATTGTAGTTACCATGGAACGACAATCCAAATGAAAAACAATTGCACTTAGAGGTAAATCATAGCTAGATGGAAAATAATACCAATCTGTAAATGCACAACATTGTTACCCTGTAAACTAGTAATAATATTAATCTTTAAAGGAGCAGTAATGTTACACAGTAATGCCAATCTGTAAGGTAACAACAAGGTGATATGATTTTAGAATGAACAACATAACATTCTAGTTGCAGAAGATAACCTTACTATTCAAATATGAGTTAAATATAACAGAGCCAGTACAAAAAATGATAAGGAACAACAGATTACTTAATGAAGTAAATAAAAGAAATCAAACCAGACATGAATTGGAATTGGAAAATAATGGTACAGAAAGCAAGTGATCCACTAGGTCTGGGCCCTTAGCCTCTAGGGACGTACTGTTGCAGTTACTCTAGAAGCAGAGATGGAACACCAACAAAGTTTATATATTAATCATGAAAACAGGGTTACAGTAATCACTCTTTAAAGAGATTCGATGATCAAATTTTAGTTTACAATAGTAAAGTCTATAAAACAACAACAATCCACCCCTTGGGCTAGCAACGGTGCCCCTTTTTATAGTGGCCAGGCAGAGATATCGAAGAAACATATATTCTTTAACGTAGCGATCCCTCAAGATCAAATGGTCCTGAGGAATTCAACATACCATTATCCTTCAGTTATCTCTTCATCCTCTTGCGTTGACTTGAAGTTGAAAATTGCCCACGAAAGGGCTAGGGTTCTATTCTATTTCTCCATCTAACACAAGATTGTGCAAATAAAATTCGTATAATAATCGTTGAACTTTCACCCCATAATGCTTACAACAGTTTATGAAATCATAAATGGTTTTTATCTCTATAGGTACTCCTACCTTGACAAATTTAATTTTCAATTGTAAATATGTTTCCATAAAAAACATAGCATAGTTTTTTGGCAGGTGCCCTACACACTAAAACGTTAGTATACAGAGAACATAGGGTATCCATTTGATTTATGACTGTGTCTAGTCTATGGGTTACCTTTTCTATTCTTTCCTCTACCTTTCGCCATCCTTCAAAGCACTGGCTTTCTGATGCATTGATGTTCTTCAGCTGCTGTTCTAACTTTTGGTATTTTTCTTGAGTAACAGTTTCCTTTGTGAGTTTCTCTATTGTTTGTTGGGCTTGTGCCAAATCTTTTCGTAGAGTTACTATCCTTGAGTCATTATCCAACATGATAATTTTGGGTTGGAGATCTACTTGGATCTCCTTATTGCAACATATCATCTTTATGGATTGTGTTTCCTTCTCACTATTGGACAGTGCCTCTATCTGGATTTCCTTATCATAGGCCGATGCATTCTCCATTTGTGCTTCTGCATTTGCAACTGCCAAATGTTGTTCCTTACGATTCTAAATAACAGGTCAGACTTGAGTCGTCTTATTATTTTTCTTATGGGGTTTTGTCTGGGTGGTTGCACGCTTTGCCATAGGGGTTCCTTTTGAGTTCTTCCCCATTTTCAAGACTCTTATTTGTTTTCAGAGTTGCTAAATTATGTTAAGTAATCTCTGCTATTATTTTCACAATATTTTAATTTCTTCTATTTTCTTAGAAGGAACAGTCATTTGTTTTCTCAGGCCTAGGCTTTGTACTTCAGGCATTGTACCTTTGCCTAGGCCAATTTCCATATTTCCTTCTTGGAACACCTCCTCAATGTTTTTTTGATCAGATTTTTCAGTGGTAGAGACCCTGGTTTGTTCCACTATCTCTTGGGTAACTTCTTCTTCTACCTCTTCTTCACCGTGCAATTCTTTAGTTGTATTCTGGCTAGGAACAAAGTGTTCTTCTTCCTCCTCTTTGGCACTACTCTCAGCATGAGCGATCCTCTTCTTCTTCCTCCTCGTCACACATTTCTTCGGGTGCACTTTTATCATGAGGAGAGTGCTCCTACGACCCTTGTTCGGTATGGGGGTTGAGTGGGTTGTGAGGTTGGACATACTCACCCATGTTGGCCAAAATTTGGGCTAATTCATATTCTTGGAGAGGGTTTTGCAGTGGAATTTCACTGCATTTCTTTGTTTCCTCCCCTTCTTCTTGACCAGATTGTTTCGATTCCTCCTCTGGTTCTTCTTCATTGTTTTCCTCCAATTCTTCTTCATTCTCCCCACCTTCCAATTATGGGGGTTGTTCATCTTTTGAATCTTGTATTTCCAGAGGCTGGCTAATGTTTCCCTAGGAAGTTCCCAACATTCCTTTGCTCCTTGCCTATCTAAGAGATTGTCTTCATTTCAGTGGTCTGCTCGATGTGTTAAAAATATGTTTTCGTTTTGGGGCTGGCAAAGCCAGTCTGCCATCTATTGAGAAAATCAATTCTTCCCAACTACTCTGCTTTTGGGCAAGACTGTAACTAATTATCAGTCGAATTAGCCCATGGTGGCTTACTACTGACTCTACATGGTGAGATTTCCTCATGCTTCGAGCAACATCATGTAATAAAAAATTTAAAAATTCAGGCAAATTCACAGCACATTTATGCTTTACCATGGCTAAAAGTTTGAGATGGCGTGGTATTACCACGTCTTTATTGCCATCGCAAGTGATGTAGATTTGGATAATTCTTACCAATTCTACCCACAGCTCTCCTAGGGTTGCCGGCAGGACTCCTTTTCCTTTTATAGTAAGGTTCTGCCCTTCATCCTAGAAGATGGTTATGGCGTCTCGCAGTCTCACCTTTCTCAAAGTCCACACAGGTCCAGCAGCTGTAAGTCTCGAAACTTTAGCAATTATGTCATCTGTGACTACTATCTATCTCCCTCTCACGATGGAATGATTTTCTTGCAAGTTCTATAGAAACTCAATTGCCATCATCTCGTTGGATTGCTATAGATGGTTAAGTTAATCTATCCATTCTACCCTTGCTAGGATTTCTCGTGCAGTGTCAGAGACCATTAACACTTGCGGTTCACTACAAATTGATCTTCCTCCCATCTTATTCACACTTAGCACACTGTAAAAATGCAAAGACGATGATGGAATATCAGGTTGTTCAAATTTTTAGCTCGCTGTTAAGAAAACATAGAGAAGATAATGGAATAACAAGTTTTTCAAATTTTTAACTTACTACTAATTTTTGCAGAGAAAAATACAGAAATGGTGTTGGAACAGCAAGCCATGCATATTGGTAAATGAAATACCGTTAGACCTATTATTCCCGAGCTTTTGTGAAGTTAGTATAACTTTGAATAATGGGTTGACATGTATGCCAATGAATTATGGAGATCACCTGCAACCCCCTATAATGTGATAGGCCATCCTCGAACGTCAACTGAAGGAGCAGCATGCTGGACTGCAATTGTACAAAGGAATAAAGGAATAGCATATAGATATATGACATGTTTACAAAAATGACCGGATTACCGAAATCGAGGCGTATGATAGAATTGCTAATAAATATGAAAATGTTGTGATATGATGCGAGAAATGGAGGATAGGACAACTGATGTGAATAAAAGTTCTTATGTGGTCATTATCGACTTTTACCTTCATGATTGATTTGTAAATGATTTTCATGTATCAAAGGTTCGAAAGGGTTATATACATAATCTCATTTGAAGTCATTATAAAGATATAAGAAGAAGGGTTTTATAATGACTATTGGTGTATAAGAAATATGACTTCAATACCATCAACAAAGCTCTATTACCCATAGGTGTCCATAACCTTGATAGAGTTGTTTATTTCACCCTTGGAACCATAATCCTTTGTGTATGCCTAGGAAAGTGTCGTGTAATGTCAGAATGGAGGCCGTTGTGCTAGATTGGTAACCAGATGAATCAAAATGCCATTCACCAGGAAGGAGTGAAAGGTGGGCAGGCCGGCTCATGATGAGACCTCTTGTGCCAAGGACTTCTTTATTTTTTCTGATGTGTCTCTTAGATCATATCCCTGGTGTGGTGGCCATGGTGGGAGTGCCACTTCACTTTCTTCCTTATGACCATGGTAGGATGGATCTTAATGAGACCCCCTATCCTTCATTTGAAAAATCACATTAGTAATCATATAGATAAACATTTTTTCCTTTTCTTCTTTTCTTTTTTTATAGCACTTTTCTTATTTATATACAGAGGGTGGCTCAACACTCCTTAAGAGTAGGGATGGTGGAAGAAGCCTGAACATCTCAATATAGAAAAATATGCCCTTATTCGTATTCAATAATAATGATGAAAGAGAATTATGGGATTTATAAAGAACCACCATAATAAAAAAATAATCAATCATATTGGTATTAATGAAAATAATGACAGCAAGGTGATATAAATAGTTGTGTCCTTTTCTTTTTTCTCTTATTAATTCAAAGCAATTTCTTTAAAGATAATGATTTTCCTTTGATTCACTGATTTCAGTATATCTATGCCTTAAATGATCATCACTCGCAAAAAATATTCTAAATGGTAAAACACACACAAAAAAGAAAGAAAAATGCACTCCAAAAGTGTTGTTCTCAAGATGGAATGTAGTTGTTTCTTTATAGGAATAGCAAAAGAATATTTGCACACAAAAGCCATAAGTAACAAGGAAAAAAACATGCTCGAAGCTAGTGTTCTTTGAGAGGATTAGCAGCTATTCCTTAATCGAAACAATAAATAAAGGAAGCATAAATAGAAGATACGAAAATGTTGTTTCTTCGGAAAGGAACAATAAAAACAAAAAGTGTTGTTCCTTCGAACAAGAATAGTAGAAAACTAAAGTGCAGATCCTTCAAGAAGGAACAATAGAAAATGAAAGTGTTGTTCCTCCAGACAGGAACAACAAACATGCGGAAGTGTTGTTTCTTCGGAAAGGAACAACAAAAATGCGGAGGTGTTGTTCCTTCGGACAGGAACAACAGAAAACGAAAGTGTTTTTCCTTTGGAAAGGAACAACAAAAGTGCAGATGTGTTGTTCCTTTGGAAAGGAACAACAAAAAGGCAGAAATGATGTTCCTTTGGAAATGAACAAAAAAATGCAAAAGTGTTGTTCCTTCGGAAAGGAACAACAAATGACAAAAATGTTGTTCCTTTCAAAAAGTAATAAAAAAATGGAAAAGTTTTGTTCCTTTGAAAAGGAACAACAAAATGGTGGAAATGTTGTTCCTTTGGAAAGGAACAACAAAATGCAAAAGTGATGTTCCTTCGAAAAGGAACAACAAATGAAGAAAATGTTGTTCCTTCAGAAAGGAAGAATGAAATGGAAAAGTGTTGTTCCTTTGAAAAGGAATAGCAAAATGGTGGAAATGATGTTCCTTCGGAAAGGAAAATAAAAATGCAAAAGTGTTTTTTATTCGAAAAGTAATAGAAAAGCGGTGACAATGTTGTTCCTTCCGAAAGGAACAACAAAATGTAAAAAATTGTAGAAATGTAGAAATCTATACAGAAAGTAATTTACATAAATAGAATAGAAAAAATTATGTACAAAATTTTGAAAGAAATCAAATTACTTAGTGAACCAAAGGTGAGGAATAGTTTTCTTCCTCAGCCAAAATCTACATGTCAGAGCCTTCATGAAGTTAATGGTAGAAGGATTCCTGAGTAAGCGGTTTGTGGTACAGTCGAACTTAGTGGCGATTTTCTTTAAAGGTATGGACAAATATGTCAATGGTAGTTAAAGTAATGGTGCCATTATCATGCACTTTCTAGATTTCATACGGTCTCGGCTAGCGAGTTTGAAGTTTCCTTGAAAAATCCTAAAACCTGGAATCGTATAGGAGTGCCCAATCTCCTTCGTGGAAGACTTTCTTTTTGATGAAGTCGTCGTGCCATTTTTCTCTCTGTTGTTGGATTAATGCAGTATGTTGAAGAGCGGAGAGCCTGATTTCATCTAGCTCGTTGATTTGTTGTAGTCTATTAATTTGGGCCTCATTTAAATCTAGACTGACTTATTGTGCTATTCTCAAGGTTTATATTTCGAACTCTATTAGAAAGATGGGTTCCTTTCCAAATACTAGCTGATATGGTGAATAACTGGTGGTATTTCTCCACGTTATTCTATATGGCCACAAGGCTTCCGACAATCTGTAGCCCAATCACGTCTATGTGACACAATGGTTTTTGTTAGTATTGCTTCTATTACTTTGTTCGTGCTCTCTACTTGGCCATTTTCCTGTGGGTGGTATGGAGTGGTAATCTTGTGTTGAATATGATAGTTTTTTAATGTTGCAGCAATTTTATTACCAGCAAACTATGGTCCGCTATCTGTGATTATGTCTCTTGGGAGGCCATATCACACAAATATCAGAAACAAGAAATGAATGACAAAATCCTCTGTAGCTCTTGGAAGTGCCTCTGCTTCAACCCATTTGGTCACATATTCTGTTGCTACCAAAATATATGTTTTCTGGTTTGATGATGGGTTGATCCGACCAACAAAATTGAGCATCCAACGCTCAAATGGTTTGATGACTAGCTTTGGGTTGAAAGGCATTTCATTGGACTGTCCAGGGCGTCCTACTCTTTGGCAATTGTCACAAGCTTGAACAATTTCTTTTGCATCTTCGAAGATTGTGGGCTAGTAATACCCTGTTTGCAGAACTTTGTGGCCAGTTCTTCAATCTGTGAAATGTCTGCCACATGGTTTGTTGCAATAGGCTTTCAGAATGCCAAAAATTTCATCTTCACGGATGCATCTTCTGATGCGCATATCTGCCCCTATATGGAATAGGTAGCTCCCAATCCAAACACTACACAATTTGTTTTCATTCATTAAGGGTAAAATGCTTTGGTAATTTGCCTACTGTTAAATAATTTGCAACATTAGCATACCAAGGCATTTTGACAGTGACAACGAATAAATTTTCATCTCGAAATTGATCTTCAACTGCTGCTGCATCCACTGGCTTTGGTATTCGTGAGAGAAAGTCAGCTACATGATTATCTTTCCCAGGTCGATCTTTTATTATGATGTTGAATTCCTGCAATAAAATCAACCATCTTGTTACTCTACCATTTGTAATTGGTTTATTTGCTAAATATTTTATGGCAAAGTGATCTGTATATAAAACAACAAGGTATCGAGTGATATAATGCCTAAATTTAGTTACAACACATATTACAGCTAAAAATTCTTTATCAGTAACAGTATAGTTTAGTTCAACAGGAGACAAATTCTTGCTAATATAATATATTGCATATGGTTTTTTGTCTCGTTCTTGCTGAAGGATTACTCCAATAGTTGTTTCTGAAGCATCTGATGAAATTTGAAATGGCAGGTCCCAGATTGGACCTCTGAACCCTGGTGCTGTTGACACAATATTTTTCAGATCCTCAAAAGCATGGCCACATTTATTTGTCCAAACAAAATCAACATTCCCTGTTAGTGCGTATAGAGGTGCAGCTACTTGAGAAAAATGTTCTATAAATCTCCTATAATAACCAAAAAATCCAAGAAAACTGTGTGCCTGTGTCTGTGTGATAGGGGTAAGTATTAACAAAATTATTTGAATTTTGGCTAGATCTACCCGTATTCCTACTGCTGAGATATAATGACCTAGGATGAGTCCTTCAGTCATCATCATATAACAATTTTCATGGCTCAAGCAGAGCTTGGTAGCAATACATCATTGCAGCACCTTTTCCAATGTGTCTAGTGGTGGAACGAAATCATCTCCGTACGGTGTGAAATCATCCATGTATACTTTGAGCCCTTCATTTATTAAATCTGAAAAGATGTTGAGAATGGCCCTTTGAAATGTGGTAGGGGCATTGCATAGGCCAAAGGATAAAACTCTATAGGTAAACGTTCCCCAAGGATAGGTAAAAGTAGTTTTTCCTGGTCTTCAGAGGCAATCTGAATCTGATTGTACCCACTGAAGCCATCCAAGAAAGATAAGAATTTCTTTCCTACCAATGTATCTAATACCTGATCAATGAATGGAAGGGAAAAGTGGTCTTTTTGGGTTGCTTTGTTTAATTATCTATAATCTACACAAATCCTCCACTTTCCATTCTTCTTTGGCACCACTACTTGCGGAGAGACCCATTTGCTATCGGAGATTGGATAAATAAAGTTTACATCCAAAAGCTTTTGTAATTTAGCTTTCACAATGTATTTTAGATGAGGGTTAAGTCTTCGTTGGGGTTGGCGAACAAATCTTGCATCCTTTTCTGTATAAATGTGGTGTATACATAGTTGGGGATCGATTCCCTTCATTTTCGGATAATCCCATGCAAAAGCTTCCTTGTATTTTCTCGGTGGTTGGATTAGCTTCTCTTATTATTTTGGAGTCAGGTTATTATTGCTGCTTAAAGTTTTTCCCGGCTCAATCTCTATAGTTTTGGTATTTGAAACAGAGATGGTAGGTATTATTTGATCATGAGTGTTTTTGAGAGGATCTTATTCTAGTTCATTGTCAAATGTTGCCTCTATCATGTGACATTGTAGGTGGGATCTAGCTTCAAGTTGGTTAATAAATTTGTTATTAACATCATCCTCTTTTTGATCTTTGAAATCGAGGGCATCTTCTATGGTTAATGGGGATCTGATGTTTTTAGTGAGGTATGATACAAGATGTTTGTTAGTTTTTATTATTGTTACACTTGGCTGGGTTGGAGGGTATAAGGCTAGATTGTTGATGTTACTTCCTCTAGTTATGGTCATACTGCCTTATCAGTAGCCAATGTAAGCATCAGTGGTTGCAAGCCAAGGTCTGCCTAAAATTAAGGGATGTCCATCGAGTCAGTTTTTAGGGTTTATTATTAGAAAGTCGGCAAGATATTCCTAGGAATCAATGGATACCATGACATCTTGTAATGTACCCTCTGGCCTAACTACTGATCGGTCAGCTAGTTCTAATAAGGTGGAATTTGGTTCTACTGATGTAATGCCCATTTTTTCACAAGTTGTGGTTGTTAAGATATTGATTGCAGCCCCTAAATCAACTAAGGCATTTGAAAATATTTGTCCATTGATTTTCATTGTCACTATTGGATTTCCTGGGTCTTCATATTTGACAGGTGCTTCTCTTCCTAATAATAGGTCAAATAGAGTGCCAACTACTTGGACTGTTGGGTTATTTTTTATTCTCCTCCTTGGTTTTTTTATACACGACTCTTTGATGGTCTTTGCATATATTGGGATATATTGGATAGCTTGGAGGAGCGCGATTTTTATGTACAAATTCTTTAGTTCCCACAGAGTGTCAAAATCAGGATGTTGTATAGGGCGTGGTATGATTAATCGTTCTAGGAATGGGGGAGAAGATGTGGTTGCCTGGTCATGATTCTGTTTTCTGAGCACCTCTTCTTCTTGTCATGGTTGTTTTGTGGGTAACTGATTTTCAACTTGAACATTTTTATCTCCCTTCGTTTCTATAATGCACCTAGACCTTAATTGAAGGTAATTACACTCCCTTAGATCAGTTTCTAGTTCTGGTGTTTCAATTATTTGAATAGATTGCAGCGGTTTGTTATTTGGGTTTGGGTTGGGTTGGGCTAGGATTTGCAGTCTTAAGTTGGGCTAGGGGTTTTGTTGTAATGTTGGCAGTGTAGGTTGAGGGAGTGGAATGGTTCCTACTAGTTGATTCATCAGTCTTTGCCAGTTTGTCTGCTAGGCTTGACTCTGCAAACTGGGAGGGGACCATTGTGTTGGATATTCATTGTTTTGCCAATATGGTGGAGCATAGGGAAAATTTGGCCAATTAGATTGGCTGGCTTGATTCGGCCATGGTGATGATGAAGGAGATAGATGTTGTGACCAATTTGAGAAGGGAGGTTGATTTTGCCACATTGTATTATATTGTTGAGCATGATATTGCGGAGGTTGGAAATAAGAAGCTAGATTGGGGAACATACGTGACTGTCGTAGTGGCCATTGACAATGCTGATTAAGTAGGTACACCAGTTCTGGTTCTTCTTCTGCTTCTTTGTATACTGCTTTCAAACTAGGAAGTGAGGGGCGACTCTCCGTAGGTCTTTTATACAAATAGCGCAAACTTGAAGAGTGTCTAATGGGCACTCTTTGTGGCTATGTTTCTTTTTGCATCTGGGACAGAATATTTCCAGATTTTTCTCTGCCTCTGCTTGTTTATGTTTTTCTTTCATAATATCAAGTTCCATTTTTAGAGTCCCCAATATATCAGTTTTGAAATTTTCTAGTAAATTTCCAATTTCTGTGTGAGTTACTCCTTCTCCAGAGATCTTGTTGTCCCTTGTAAACCTGGCATGTTCTGCTGGCTTTAGCCTTCTACTGCCTCGTGAGCTCCTAATACATAAATCAATGATGTTAGCAAAATATTCTTGACAAATTTCTCCTTTTCCCATAATATTTAGTGTTTCAATCCATTGTTCCTTCATACATTTAATTAATGTTGTTTTTAGTACATTGTCAAGTAAGGGTAATGATGCATAAGGAGATCTTTGAAGATTATATTGAAAATGTTCAAAATATTCTTCTAGTGTTTCATTAGGTCTAGCTACCATCTAAGATATTTCATCCTTTAATTCTCTGGACCTATAATAATCCTGATATTTCTTCAAGAAAGCACCTTTCATCTAATCCCAGTCATTTATAACACCTCCACCTTGTTATTGGGAAAACTAGTGTCCATTCAGAGCTACTAGTCCCACTAAGACGGGTAGCTATCTTAGAAACGAAAAAACTAAAGTTACTTTTGTTTCCCTTTATGAGAGATAAATGAGAGAGAAGCAGAGAGTACCAACCTCAGTCTTTCGCTTAGCTCCTTTCTTGTTTCCTCCCTCCTTTGATAGAGCTTTGCCACTCCTTCCTCACTTGTCTCGCTTCAAAGAAACACCTGTAGAGTCAAAGCAACATAATAACAGCAACGCATAGAGATCTATAACCATAAACAATATAGGATCAAATATATATTAACCATACAAGTGCATATATCAATACAATATTCAGCAAGAATATGGAGGAAAACTCAAATAGCTTTATTGATAGAAGTATTAGAAGAGAGGATTACAACCCATTGGTCTAACCCAGTGTCATCCTCCCAGCATGAAAGCCCTATTCACCTCATGAAAAGCTAGATCATCAAACACTATGATGTTTCACAGAGAAACCAATAGCACTTCGTCACAAAATACAAAATTCTAGCCTCTTCGTCTCTAGGAGGAGGGATCCATATATAGATATTTTTAGGTGGGTGAGTAAGCTTCTTGGATTTTGATTAGTGTCATTTCTCTGATAGTTCTTGGTTCCACTTGGATATTTCATGATCTCTTACTCATCCTTGGGCAAATTCAGAGAGGAAAGTGTCAAATGAGTAGTTTCTAGAAGATTCTCTGGGTTTCCACCTAGCAAACTGCCTCCACCATTTGTCTACTCTCTCTAATTGTACCCTATAGAAGGGATTTTCAATATGCATTGCACCCTCTATGTGTAACAGGTGAGATGCATCGCACCCTCAGCATGGAGTAGTCTGTATGGTCCAAATTTAACCAGTTCTAAGCTGTTTTTCAAGGAAAACTTCTGAGAAATGATGTAATCATCTGATCTTGTTCCTTTAGGGTATGAAACAACACTTTTAGGGGCTTAGAAGCACTTGGTTTATGGACATATGTGATTGGGGTTGTAGTGCCCGAATATGTCTATAATAGTTGCCCCCTAAAGCGTGAGGTTGTAAATCTTCTAATGTCAGGTGAAATGCTTTATCATGAGGATCCGAGGTTTCTCGAATTGTAAGGTGACCTATAATAAGATAAAATACAATCCATTATCTTCATAACATTTTCATGATCTAGCTTTGGCAGGAATTCCCATGCTCAGCTTTATAAATTCATTTTCATGTACATAGGACAGAAAACTATCTATGTGGCAGACTGATGATTCTGGTAGAGCCATCATCCCTTAGATTGGACGATTATCTATGAAGCTATGATGTACATTTGATGTCTTTATTTTCCTGAATATATAGCAACTTGGATGGATGAAACTAGATCTGAGGTCTTCAAACTCATTCAATCTTCGCCCGAAGCACAAGTCAATCCATGTGAAAAGATGTTATGATGTCGAACATGGAAAGACATCGCCTGATTACCAGCCAATGATGTAAGTTGTTAACAAGCATGAGAGGAATCACCAGTAATGATGATGACCCTCAAGGTACTACAATAGAATTCACGTGGTGTAAATACATGAGTCGATGTTGAGCACCACGTAAAATCTTTCAGTTGAAGGCCATTGATGTATACTTGTCACTGGAAGTGAGTGAGAAACTTGCCATTGAGGCATGCAAGCTTCAAAGTACTAAAAGGGTTGTTCCTAAGTCTACTTCTTGGATAACGAGCTGATATCGACAAGAAGTGACCCATCATAGGAGGGCCTTAATGAATCCCACATCTACGACACAGAATGGAGCAAATGATTTTATGGAGGTGAAAACGATCTGATGATACAAGGTTTAGGGTGGTGGTCATGAAAGAATGGAGCATGAAGGTATTGCAGTGGATGAGGTGTAAGCTGGGTTGGTGGGTTCTCTAAGCGACTTCTCTTGAACATATCGGTGACGCTGAAAAGGATTGGTAGTGTTAACCCCAAAAATGGATGGTACGAAGGACCAATGGTGATATGACCATTGAATGGAATAACCCAACCCGACTCAATCATGGTGATGGAGTGAAAGTGTCATGTTCAAGAGTGACCTGCTACCAATAAAGTTTCTTCAAGTTTTCTTCCTAGTTTTTCCCCAGTCATTTCTGACCAGTACCTCTTTATTTTTGTCAAGCTTGAGGAGGATAACATATGCTTGTTCTATAATTTTCCCTTCGGGAAAACCTGTTGCTATGTTTTAACGAGCCTAGCGACAATGAAACTCGCACTTGCCTATAATGGACAAGTTTTTCGCTATTATTTTAACAAGTTTAATGACAAAGATAACTTGACCCTTTTTAAGTTTAGAGAGTCTGAAAAGAGATGGAAAGGAAACTCTAGTAATCCTTTTTTGTAGTATAATCCCTTATGTCCGAAAAGGTATAAAATGATACAAAAGGAATGACTTTTCCGATCACTTTAATGAGCTGAAAAAGACAATTGCTCGATCTTTTTGTGTAATGATCGCTCAGGTCGAAAAAGATTAAAATCTAGAGGGATGGCACTTCCAATGACTTTAACGAGCTGGAGAGGCCAATTGCTTGGCAATCTTTTTATATTTTACGAGTCTAAAAAGATCTCAAAATAGACTTATCTTTGAGGAATGAGTGATATTTTTTGGTAGCAGCTGGTTCCAGGTAAGCTTTGGAACTTTTCAATCATGGTAGTGTAAAGAAAGTGGCTAACAAAATCACTCTTTGTAGCTGTTGCTCAAAAAGGTAAATAATCAAGTGGAGGTGGATGATTGGCTAAAAAGTGGAGGCAATGGTAAGAACACGACCAAGGCTCAAAAGATGATAGTAATGCGATCACAAAGGTTATTTACCCGAAGTGGGTTCATTTTTTAATGAGCTTAAACTTTAGGGGGACATATGCTCATAAGTAGGTTAATTTTTTAACAAGCCTGAACTTTGCGGAAACGTTGCTCGTGCTAGTCGTATAATAAGGATATATCTCATTAGTAGGTTCATTTTTTTGGGAGCTTTCCCCATGCACAACTTCACTCTAGAGCCTGTTTTATGCAAGCTAGGAATGACCCACCTACGAGGTTAAAGGGTTGAGAGCCTACAAAATAAGAAAACAAGCCTACAAACTACAAAAATAAGAGGTCGTTTTTCACTTACAAGAAAAAGGTTTGCATGCCTCTAGATATAGAGAGAAGTAGAATTTCCAGGTTGCCATATGGAAGTTCTTGCATTAGCAATTTTTTTTTGTCTGCATTTGCTGACGAAACACTTCCTTGGCTCTATCCATCGACATAGACAAAGTTGAATGGTGTTAGTTCCAATCACATAACCTTCGATGAGGAAATGATATTTCCAGACTCATCCCATTTTCCTAAATGGACGGGTGTGTCAGATTGGTCATATATCCTACGAGGAAACCTACCCTATATCTGAGGTTTTCCTGCCGAAGCAGACCAGGCTACATGCCCCCTGGGTTTAGTCACATTCACTGAATCACTTGCATTCATCAAGTGGATGGACTGGGGGATGATGAGACATTCTTTGAGAAAAAAGACCAGCTAGTGATGGTATTTGACTATTAGCCACGTTTGAACCAGGAAATGAAAGTTGGTCAACGAGCTGGACCACTCTACCTTCATATGGGAAACACATCACCCTAATGAGTGAGAAAACAATAGCTCACATGCTATAAATGTAGTCACGCCCAAGGAGTATATTATAATATAACGGCCTTTGGACTACCATCACGTTTAGACAAATGGTTTTCCTTCTCAAAGTTATAGGAAAATTTGGAAGGATCCCTAGCGGTCGACTGGTTCCTTTATTGAAACCTGATAGATTTTGAATCTCAGGCAAAATCGATGGCGAACCAAGTGCTTTCCAAGAATTTGAGGAAATGATACTCATGGAGGCCCCTTCATCTATGATTGTACCAACCATGATCTTTCTGTAATCTTGTACTATGATTCAGAATGGTACATTAGATGGTAGGCAGGGTCTCCCTAGTAGATTCCAATCGAAGGAAGAAACTAGATTGCTTGGAGGGGGGATCGAATAGATTGTCAGATGAATCTTTGATGAACTTCCTTCCTGCGATAAAGTAATTGGTAGATTGCCCCCAGGTTCATTAGATTCTATGTTAACAAAAAGAATTTGAATGGTGGCGTTCTCATTCTCTTCAATGATTGTATCATCTAAAGGTAGAACTTCTGAAGACAAGACTGGGCTGACTGCCATCTTGACCTATTGACTTTGGTCTTGTGTGGACTCAAAGGGTTTATCTTCAATGATAGGTGTTTCGACCGACAACAAAGGTGTGTCAGTCAGATTTTCAACTAGTGATGGACTTGGCAAGAGTTTATTGTATCTAGGAGGAAGCCGTAGCAGTGAAGTAGGACGGTTATCCAAGACTCTTTTAGCTTCATCCAGGAAGGGACAATGGTGGAGGGCATGATCGCCTTCACACAGTCTATAAGCAAATTTAGATCTTGCTTTTTTTCCATTGACTTTGTTTTCACTAGTTGACAGTGTACTCTCAACATGATCGTCAGAGGTTGAGGACTCCGGATTGTGCAAGTGGGGAGACCAGTCCCTTAAGATCTGAGGGATATAAGGACAATCTCAATGATTGTGGTCTCCTTTGCAAATGACACATGGAGATTTAGGTTTGGATGGTGCAGTGTGTGGATTTTCATTAGACGATGCATGATTGCCCCCTTTCACCGTTGGCTTCTTCTTCTTCTTCTCCTTCCCTTTCTTCTTCTTCTCAGTTACTTGGTTCTTAGTTTTACTAGCTTCACCAAGTGAAGAGGAAGAAGGAGAGGGAGAAACAAACAAAGTAGAAGTTTTGGGGGTAACTCTATTATCATCTGGTTGTTGATTTGAGTGTTCAGGAATCACGATGTTTTGAATGACAGAGGTCGAAAAAATCCATATTGGCAGGCCAATTGTAAGTCCTGGAAGGGACAATGTAGCCATATGAGGTGCATCAACATCTCCCCAAGAGGAGAAGGGACTAGGATTCCCCCAAGGGGAAATCCTTGATTTGTGGACTCCATTTTCTCAATCGAAGACCAACGAGGGAACAATGATGCTATTTTGATTAAAATATATTTTATGATGCTTTGAGACAGCTACTTTTTCAATTTTAAAGGGTCGATAAAAAGCTAAATATAACTCTAGTTGCCTTCGATTTTTAATGAGCCCGAAGTGACAAGTGCTCAGATGGACCTTTTCTTTTAAGGTGTCTGAAAAAGAAAGAAAGTGACTACTCTAGATATCTAGATAGAGGGATTACCAAACCAATCGAAAAACTGAAAATACTTTTTATGAACGATAGTCAATCTTCCCAAATGATATGTTTAGTGCATTGCAATCGATATGGTGATAGACACGGCTTCCTAAGGATAAAGGATATAACGTATTGTGGTCTCCCAATATATACTCGACGGTATGTGGGAGCACAAGTCCATACTGGAACTTGTCATATCAAGGAGGAGGAATCACCCAACCTACGATGAAAATGATAGTTACCAGGCTTTACGACGTCAGAATACATCTCTAGCCTAGAATTCTAGATGATGTGCATTAGGTTCCAAAGCATTTTTATGTTCATTGAAATTTAATTTACAGTTGATATTTCTTAAGAAATTCACCTTTAAGTTTCACTGCGTGATGTAGATATACAGTTCCTAAATATGCAATCTAAGATGATAAACAGTCGTTTACCTTCTTTTGCGATGAAAATCCTAGCTACTAAGGAAAGAGAAGTAAAATCCTTTCAACATAGAGCAGAGAGCACACACTAAGATGCACTGAGCTAAATCAATTTCCACATGTAGTCTAAATGAAAATGCACATGCATGTATTTTTTTTTTAGTTTCCTTAATGTGAGAATGACAAAATAAAACTAAGTATAGATCTGAACTATGTTTTCTTAAAGAAACACTTTAGCAATTTCTTATTCAAAAACAAAAGGAAAACTAAAATGACACTTTCAATTTTGACCTGAAAACTGCTTTTGACTCTTCAGAGAATTGATGATTCAAATTAAATACAATAGCAAAAGTGTAATCGACTATCTAAAAGAGAAAGACTTGATGACACTCTTTTCTTTGACTAAAAATGACACTTTCAAATCAAAAGACGACAGTTTGATTAAGCTACCTTTTGCAAAGGAGAACTGTAAATGATGAAAAATACATAAAAAAAAAATTCACAATTCCTTATCAATGGAGGCTGAATAATGCAAAGAAAGAAGGTTTCAACAATGATATATTGATTACAGACAGTAAAACTATTGAATAAAGCTAAAGACAATGAAGAGAAAACCAAAATCTGGAAGCAGAAACAGTCTCACCTAATCATCGCACCTGTAACATAGGGAAACAGGGATGCATCTTACCTGCAGCACACAGGAGGTGCGATGCATCCAGACTACCAAGAAAAGACAGTACAATGGTCCAGGGATGAGACTGAGCTTGGTTTCTGCTCACAGTCAGCAGCTTATTTTAGGGATTTAGGCTGAGCTAATTATAGGTAATAAACACAAAGTATAGGGACTGATATAATGAGGTTATTTGAGCTACCACCAGGGCACCTAGGATGTTTTCAAGTTAGACGTTCAGTTCATAAACTAACCAAGATATTGACTGAAGCAGTGTTGATTTTACTTTGCAGTTGCACAGCAAAAGTAGTTTGAAGGCTAGCTGGCTTAACTTCAGGCTCCATCTTTAGCTTATAAAGCAAACATAAATTACTAACAATCAAACTATTTGCTCCCCAGTGGATTCACCATTTTGTTATTGGGAAAATTAGTGTCCATTCAGAGCTGCTAGTCCCACTAAGACGGGTAGCTATCTTATAAACAAACAAACTAAAGTTACTTGTGTTTTCTTTTATGAGAGATAGATGAGATAGAAGCAGAGAGTACTCAGTCTTTCACTTGTCTCCTTGCTCGTTTCCTCCCTACTTTGATAGATATTTGCCACTCCTTCCTCACTTATCCGTCTTCAAAGAAACTCCTGTAGAGTCAAAGCAACATAATACCATCAAAGCATAGAGATATATAACCATAAACAATATAGAATCAGATATATATTAACCATACAAATGCATATATGAATACAAGATTTAGAAATATATAAGAATATGGAGGGAAACTCAAATAGCTTTATTGATAGAAGTAGAAGAGAGGATTACAACCCATTAGTCTGACCCAGTGCCATCCTCCCAGCATGAAAGCCCTCTTCACCTCATGAAAAGCTAGATCACCCAACAATATGATGTTTCACAGAGAAACCAACAACACTTCCTTACAAAATACAAAATTATAGCCTCTTCATCTCTAGGATGAGAGATCCATATATAGATATTTGTAGGTGGGTGAGTCAGCTTCTAGGATTTTGATTAGTGTCATTTCTCTAATATTTCTTGGTTCCACTTAGAGATTTCATGATCTCTTACTCATCCCTGGGTGAATTCAGAGAGGCAAGTGTCAAATGAGCAGTTTCTAGAAGATTCTCTGGGTTTCCACCTAGCAAACTACCTCTGCCATTTGTCTTCTCTCACTCATCGCACCCTACAAAAGGGCTTTTCAATATGCATCGCACCCTCAACATAGAGTAGTCTACATGGTCCAAATTTGACTAATTTTGAGCAGTTTTTCAAGCATAACTTCTGGGAAATGATGTAATTAGCTGACCATGTTCCTATAGGGTATGAAACAACACTTTTAGGGGCTTAGAAGCCCTTGGTTTATGGACATATGTGATTGGGGTTGCAGTGCCTAAATATGTCTATAACTCACCTCACCCCATAAACCATCATAAAGCAGCTCCTTATAATGTAGAGGGAAATAGTTTCAGCTTTTGGGGATCGGTGGTATAGTAATATCCCCTACACAACACATCGAATTCAAACAAAAATTCATCTGGGTATTTTGATGTTAGGCCATGAAATGTAGGGATATGATGGAGAGGGATTTCCTTCATAGGTGGGTTGACTGTAGTATCTACAATGGGATATTGTAGTGTGGAGGTTTTGGGGGTTTGCTGGTTCTGGGCCATTTGGTCAAATATGTGCCAATAACCTTCTCGGATTTCTAGGAGGGTTTTCCTAGGTTGGTTAGATGGATCAGGAGTGGCCTTAATAGGAATGGCCTTAACAACACTTCCTTTGTTTGGGATGATGAGAGTTCCTACTGTCTGGGAGGATTTTAGCTCTTAAGGTTCTTCATTTTGGATGATTTTTGTAGCACTTCCCTTATCTGGGCTGCTTAATGGCTGAATTATTCCTAGAGGAGATCTTGGTTCTTCAATTTCCCCTCTTTCTCCTCTCCCTTCGTAGAGATTACTAAGGTTCCCTTCTTGCAATGATTTTGGGCTAGAATTCTCAATTTCTTGAAAATCTTGCTCCTCAGTTTGGTTGTGCACCTCAACAAAGATACAGATGGTGATCTCGTGGCCTGAAGGGAACTAGTAGGTTGTCTAGAAGCAACTTTTCTAGGTCCTACTAAAGTTTGAGATTCTGCTTTTTTAAGGATTTCCTCTATAAAGGTCAATCAACCAAGGGTCGCTAGCCCCTTAGCCTTATCAGGCTTGGATAGTGGTTTAGGATTATTTTCAGGCTTTCTCTGCTTAGTCATGCACACAAATCAAATGCTAATTTTTACCCAGAATAAAAAAAAATCTAAAGGAAAGCGAGCAGGGGAGCAAGGTAGTTACATGCTTTGTATGTAGGCACTTACCTTCTATTTTGAAAACCCAATTCTCTCCTTGTAGGTACTTACACTACTCTCAAAAGAAACAAATGGCTACAGTCTTCCCCGACAACGGTGCCAAAATGTCGAGCAGTAAAAAGGGTCTTTTTCACCTCTATTTACCCTACATTAATTATCAATACAGGTACGATTTGTTATATCAAAGAGTGTACTCAGTTTGAGGTGGTCACTTGTCAAGGGTGATGCTAGTAGTATAGTGCTTTTGCAAAAGTAAACAAATGCTCGAAACAAAATCTAAATGTAATGGCAAGAAAGTGAAATGCTTTGTAACTAAATCATTCATTTAAGAAACTACAACATTTCATCAGTCAAGGGTACAATAATGATAACTCTTCCCTTTTTAAACTAATGAAATTGAAAAGGAATGAAAGAGAAGATCTTAAATCTGGGAACTGGACAACAATAGTTAATGTTCACTATAGTTTCAAATCATTCTATTCACACCAAAGCAATTACTTGAAATGACAATTCAATTAACAAGAAAGGGAATAGCAACTAATCTATTTAAAAATATTGAACAACAAAGCTTTAAACGATAGAAATGAATTAAGAAGCAATTGTAATATAAAGGAATTAAGAAGCAATCTTTAACTCAGAAATGATTTGAACAGAAAATTGAAAATGGAACAGCAAACTAAAGTAAGTTTATGAAATATTGAACAACAACTTGAATCAAATGCAAATGCATAACAAACTGAATCGAATGTTAACACATAGCACATCTATGTTGATGGAAGCAGTAATCTGGGTTTCGGCATAACAAATATTAATCATGGTTATGAAGAAATAGAAATTGCAGTTACCATGGAAAGGCAATCGAAATGAACAGTAATCACACTTAGAGGTAAACTATAGCTAAATAGACAATAATACCGATCTGTAAATGCACAACACTGTTACCTTATAAATGAACAATACTGTTGATCTGTAAAGGGACAACAATGTTGCACAGTAATTCCAATCTGTAAGGGAACAACAATGTAATACGATTTTAGAATGAACAACATAACAATCCAGTTGCAGAAGATAGCCTTACTATTCAAATATGAATTAAATATAACAGAGCGAGTACATGAAATGATAAGGAACAACAGATTACCAGATGAAGTAAATAAAAGAAATCAAACCACACACGACTTGGAATTGGAAAATAATGGTATAGAAAGCAAGTGATCCACCAGGGCCAGGCCCTTAGCCTCCAGGGATGCACTGTTGCGGTTACTCCAGAATTATAGACGGAACGAAAACAAAGTTTATATATTAATCATGAAAACAGAGTTACTGTAATCACTCTTTAAAGAGAGTTCATGATCAAAGTTTAGTTTACAATACTAACATCTATAAAACAACAACAATCCGCCCCTTGGGCTAGCAATGCTATCCCTTTTTATAGTGGCCAGGAAGAAATATCAAAGATACAGATATTCTTTAAGGTAGCGATCCCTTAGGATCAAAGGATCCTGAGGAATTCACCATACCATTATCCTTCAATTATCTCTTTGTCCTCTTGCACTGATTTGGTATTTCTTTTTCCTTTTCTTGGCTTATGTTCTCTGATTTGGATTGCCTTGTCTAGATGCGGTTCCCTGTCAAAGGGTCAATGGTTGGTTTCACCTTGTTTTTTCCTTTGAAATGGCGATCTTCCATTTTCTTCATTTTCTGCATAGAAAAAGGTAATAATTAGTCATTTTAGGTTACAAATCTCTTAAACTTTATCATAATCCTTCATCATATACCCATCTCATAATGCAAAGAAGCTATGAATTAAAGGACAAGATAACGAAATAAGTGGCAATTGCATACCTTCTCTAATGCTCAACACTATTATTACTCTTATATGACTTAACATCATGCAAAATAGGTGGAGGGTACCATAGGAATTAAGAGAACATCCTTGTAATTAAACTCAATTCACAAGAAAGGACAACAAAAGTTGTAACCAAGACATGATAGATGCATATAAATTCTTGTAAAGGGAAAATGAACCTCAATTAACATTCTCCACAAGTAGATCAAATTGAGTGAAGCCATGCTTCAATAACCGCCTCACATAATTTTCTTGTATCCCATGTTAATTAACAAACAATTAGGGTGCCACTTTGATAGAAGAGCCATCATACTATTCTTGAAATTTACCATAAAAATCTTGATTCTTGCATGGCATGCATTTGGAAAAGGATAACGAATGTCCTGTCCATGTGGGTTGTCATCACTCTACCCTACCTCTTGTAAATCTAAACTAGCATTCATAACATGTAGATATGATATGTCATCCCGGGAATGTATGAAATAATGAGTTGAAATATCCTCCTTGATGTCCAAGTTCTACATGGTGCTAAATATTTCAATTATAGGCTGATGCCTTCCATTAGTTAAATTATCTTCTAGTATGTTGACTTACCAATAAAAATGGGAGGGGATTAATTCTTGAAATTGCATTATTATTGAAATAAAAAGCTCCAAATTAGCTTCTACTCTCTTGCAGGATGAGAATCTACTTAATGAATGGTCATTTTGGATATTTCAAATAATTGAAAGAACTAGTTAAGTGTATCATTCTATAATAATTTTTCCATAATCATTTGAATTACTATATTGACTAAATATATGGTCCCAAAATTCAATAATATTACCGGAGTAGATTCCTAGATTGTGACTTCAAAATCCCTAAATTTGCCACCAAACCTTGCTAGGCTTGGACTTCTTTATGCTTATCGATCAAATATTTTCTTGATAATGCTTTGGCAAGGATAGGACTAGGATGATGGATAATAAAATGAATCAAGGAGTAGTGAGAGGTTGAAGGGGAATAGTCGAAGGAAGATATCTCCCTCTTAGAAAAATTATTGGATACAAGTGGTGAGCATTGAAGATCATCCTTTGATCATTTGATATGTCTAAGGGTACCTTGTGAATAGATAATGAATTATAGAGGAACATGATTAGGTGATATTTTCCAATTGTACCATTTTGAATTAGGAAAATCTAAAATCTAAAACTTATATACCTATCCATGACCATTGATAAGGAAAAGTGTAGTAACATATTGAACATCAAGTCATCCTGTAGCCCAGAAATTTGTTTCGATGAGTTTTACTAGAAGAGTGCGGCTTCCATAGAAGCTTCGAGCTTGGATGAAGGATTTAGTCTTTTGTTTGTTACACCATATTAAAATTATTTTCTTCTTCATGGATATGTTTAAAGTCTCAAGTTACAGTATTAAAAGTATAAATTATGCCTCTATAGGATACTCCATAATTCCTCTTTTCCTTAAAACCACCTCCACCATATTTTAGCTCTGAGGAGATCATAAGGGGTTTCAGTATCTCACACATGAAGGACATCTCTTATTTTTGTGAGGAAAAGGGTTTTCCACACTATAATATCCCATCTCTTAGAAATTTTGTACATATCTAGAGAAAATTACATTGCAGATTGTGAGTGATTTTAAGAATAGTTTTTAGGGATGCCAATGTAAAGAGGATTTACAATGGGACATCTTGAAGGATTGACTTGAGAAGGGTCAATTTATATACCAAATTTATAACATAGATGGTATTTTAGGAGAATTCTTATGTTATTTTTTAAACAATTTCTTTCTAAGGAGCAAAGAACACTGAAAGTAACACAAAAAGATATAGGTACTACTAAATATTTTGACAAAAGGAAGTCCCTATAGAAGCCAAAATGTTTAGAGATGTGAGGTTGAATGGACAAAGGGGTATTAAAAAGGAATATCTAGGATTTAAGGTTATTAATGGAGGTTACTATGGCATCGATAAAATCCTTTACATAGGTTTTGAGAGTTTTATCCCCAATTGTTATTAGAACTCCCATTAACATGCTATCATAAACAAATTGGCTTTGGGAAATGGGGAAACACATGTACTGCATAATTAGACCTTTTATTTTGTGAGATTTTATAGTAGCATTGATGCTTCTACTTTGTCCCTCTGCCATCACGATGAAAAGTAAGGGACAAAGGATCACCTTGATGAATGCCACATGTAGGAAAGAAATGGGTAGCTAGAGAACCATTGATGAAAGTGAAAAAGAAAGCACGGGAAATGAGATTAAGGACCCAATTGACCCATGAGTTATGGAATATAGAAGTGAGGTGAATGGATTAGATGTACTTCCTGATGAATTTTGTAACTATGGTTGGTATTAATTTGTTATATATTTGTAAAAGAAAACTATATGAAGCATGTTATTCATTCTTGTAGGGAAAAAAAAAATTTGTATCCAAAAGAAAAATATTATAACATTCATCAAAGAGTGGGAAAATGAAAAAAGAATTGATTTGAATTTTGCCTCCATGAATTCTAGGTCGATGCTCCAAGGATCAAGTCAGCTTGCCTAAGAGACATTCCCCTTTGTGTGGATGATCAAATATAACTATAATCAATTAACTCTCCCAAAGGACACAACTTAGATGATCTAATTTGAGGCACACATACAGATTTGTGGCACTATATTTCAGTGGAAGATATGTGTGAATTTTTCACTTATGGTGGCTTGACCCAGGTTCAGAGTTAGTTAGCCAAACAAATCCCTACACTATTGGCCCTTTCGGCACCAGCCCGCAGAGTGCGCACTGAAGTGTCACCTTGAGCAGTATGGGGGGATGTTGGAACCAAGTTTCCACACCATTGAGATGGTTGTGATATTAGTCTATTCCAACTATGACTTCCTTTGTGTAGATTGCTTCACACTCTACTCTAACCTTCAGTACCTTCGGGATTTGTTACAATCGACTTTCGCGCAGCCCTAACCAGGGGTTGAGATGCTTTCGTGCCTTTGTGCACTCAGCTGCGGAGCCTTCTACCTATTCTATGACCTAAGACTTAGACTTACACTTCAGAGCTATCTCACATACATCTTCATTCCTTAGATTGATTCTTCCTTAGATCAATTTATTTCTTCTAACTACTTAGAGCTTCGCTCTATTTGCACAATCCCATGGTTCACAGACCATGGGTAGATCTTCTATAGTCGACATTACATTATCAAAATAAGGGCTGAAAACGTATTAATCTTTAACAACTACGTACTTCGCGCCTACAAAATGCGGAGTCTTTACATTGGAATTATAAAATTGGACCAATATTTGGGCTCTAAGCCCCAAAATGCCCTTGGGGGATCGCACGCCCAACATGCCCCAAACACAAACATCGTGACTCACCCTCAAGTCACTCTATAGATGTGGAGATCTTAGCACGAAGACCTCCCTGCTCTGTTTGGATTGTTGCAATTTCGATAACGCACTGAGTGATTGTCTGCTAGACTTCCTCCACGCACTATTCGATGACAGCTGCTATTGAACTGTTCTCGTGATTTCTCTCTTGAGTTGCTTGTAGTTTCACGAGTTTTGCTTCAATGGAGGTTGTAATTGTATAAGCTTCGTTGATCCATGGTTGTAGGCACACTTTCAAAACTACCTCTTTATGTCAAGCTACATCCACCTGTTCCTTGACTACCTTTTCTTGCTACATCCTTGCAAGCCTCTGTGTAAGGGAAACCATCTGTGCAGTCCATTTTACCTCATTGTACTTTTGCTGCAGCTCACACACCTCTATCTCTAGGTGCTTTATGTTCGGGTTCTCCTGCAAGGTGGTTAGGACCTCGAACGACTGTTTATACAGCTTCATGTAGTCTGTAACCACACTATCAACTGCCGCCATTACTATTGTGAGAATAGTGGTACATTTTTCTCTGACCTCTGGTGGAGATGAAGGTTGAGCCTTCAACTTTAGTTCTGATATTTGAAGGTTTAGCTCCAGCTAAATCCTGGCCATTTCTGGTCTTGCATTGTGTTCCCCTGTGGCTAGCCTTCAGATGTGTGCCACCACGAGTTCCTCTACTTGAATGGCAAACTCCGGGACCATCTAGCAGGCTTCCTTCAGAACCTGTACTATCTTTTTGTTTTGTGCCACTGCCTCATAGCATTGTAGGCTCAACTTCTTAATGTTAATGCGCTACTCACTCATTTCTTGTATAACACGACTCTCCCTAGCCTGAAATTCTACGGTGACTCCATCCTGCAAGAGATAGAGCATCTCCTGAGGGAGTGCAACCATGTTCAATCCGACCCCTTTCGAACTATTGACCATAGGCATGTCAGTCTCATTCTCTGTAATGAGTGTTCCATCCAGTAGCAGTATTGTGTTGGTCACCCTGGCGTTCAGCATTTCCTCAGCAACTGAAGTGTCAACAGTGAGGCTGGTGGACACTATGCCAACCTGTGGAGTGTGAACCTACAACTCCTATCTTTGTGTCTGTAGAGGCCCCAATACCAACTAGTGTTTTTCTTCAAACTACTAGAAGGCCTCCATGGTGACATCCCTCACTGTTTCACCAATATCATGTAAATCCCCCTAGTGAGGGTCATTAGGTTGAGGAAAATCTTTGAGGCCTTTGTTTTCTTTTACAGCCCTACCTACTCTCATGGTCACACACGTTTGAGTTGGGTGGATGTCATCTATTGGTCAGTGCCACCTTGTTCTGTGTTTGTCTCTTGTTCAGGCGAAGGTGACTTCTGTCCTTCACGCTCTTCTTCCATTATTTTCTTCTACTCCACCAGTTGCATAGCGTAACGTGCCACCTAGGATTTAGCTGCTGCTTGTTCTTTCCTGAACTTTTTTGCCAATTGTGTCATCTGAAGTTTTGTCTCTTCCTTCTTCCACTACATGACAAACTTCTCTACTTACACCATGGAGTCAGCGAGAGTGCGCCACTCTAGTGGCCAAGACTTAAGGACTGTGAAACTTACATTGTCTATCACCATGTATGGTAACTCATGCCATGTCTTCATAGGGTCCTTCCACACCCTTATGAAGACATGGTGGAAGTCAGATTTGAATTCCACAAAGTTCTGTAAACTATTGTAGACAGTGGGTGATAACTGTCGCTTGTGATTGATCCCGATCTTAATGTTCATCTCAATTAGCACCTAAAATATCTTTCTCTTCCTTATCCTTTGTGCATCCCTGGTTGCTCATAGTGAAGCATACTTCGCTACCTTTGGAAGCTCCTTCACTATCGGCTAGAACTAGCTATCTTCAGGCAACTCCCATGCCACCAGTACTATCGACAATAGGAGCCATGCCTAATGAAATGTTTTTCCCTTCTCCTCTGCCTTGCAGCAGTTTGGAAGGAACTCACCACATAGATATTTTTCCCAGTTGAATTGGATCCCTTCTCTCCATTGCGCCACTAGTGCACCCACTAGCATAGGCACCTCATCTACGTGGAACTTTTGCAACACCTTCCTTGCTAATATCTATGTCGCGATCTTGAGTGCAGGTTTGTTAATGTTAGAAATGGCATACCCCTGCTTCTTCTTCTCCAAATTAAACTTCCTTTTCATTGCCTCTGCGAGGGCCAACTCACCACCTTTTCCCTCTGAAATGTTTGCTCGATCCACCCCAGAGCAAGGGAGTTGTGTAATCTGGTGAATCAAATGTTCTGTGATCAAGATGGGTTCCTCTAACAACATGCACCCATCATGCACCAAGTAGTGCAACTTCCTGGTGACAAAAACAATCATTGGGGCGTAGTGGTAACATGAAACCTAGAGTAGGTTTAGGAACCTGGATTTATGTACACCTCTGAGCCATTTGCATGGCTCCAATTCAATCATTGTATCTGACACATCTATCTTCTAGAACATTAGCTTTGCATTCACTAAATACGAGAACTTATCGTGGTCCGCGAGGTCCCTATCTTCAAATTTTAACATCGGAACCTGTCCCAAGTGTGGTCCCTCAAAAATAATATCATCAGGGAGTACCGGGGTTTGTAGAGAGCTCTTGATCTCATATATATCCTTTGGAATATTGGATTTACCCTTTCACAGAGGAACATATTCCAGCACCCTGATGATAGGGTCTGTGCCCTCAGTTTCTACTTCCATCTCTACATCCTCCTCCTCCACCACGATTTCTTCAAACTCTTCATCCTCATCAGCTTCCTGGTTAATGACCTTCCCCTTTTCCTCCAATGTGAGCTTGGTCCTCAGTGTATTTCTAGGCGAGACATGCATCGGTATGATGGCTTGCTTATCCTTATTAGGTCTCGGTGTGTGCGGTGATTTAGGGACCTCTACGATTATTAAGGCAGTCTCTGGGGTTTCCACATCCACAATTTCCTACGTGGTTTCGGTTGTCATTACTCGTATGTCCATGGCTTCTTTGAGTGCTGACATAGTGCTATTCCATAGTTCTCTTAATGTCTATGGTAATTTCTCAAACAATGAATTCTCTTTCAGAGTATCGAATAAGTATTAGTTCATGAATACCTGAGTGCGCAACAACTTTGTTCTCAAATTGTCAAGTGTTGTTTTCCAGGTAGCCACTTGTAATTTATAGCACTTTTGAATTTGAATTCAACTGTTACCCCCACATCCGGTCCATTAATCATAGATTGGAGGTAGATTTTCAAGAATATAGCGCATAAAGTTCGCCTTAAATTCCTACCACCCACTCCATTTAGCCTCAAACCAAGCATCAAATAACGAATAGTGACTTTAATGGTCACTTTTCAGTCAACTCACGCATCAGCACAACTATCCTCACACTATCGTGGACCCTGTGACACATCGCTACTCCACATAGTCCTGACATTGCGTAGTTCCCAGGTAGAGCAGTTTATAGTACCATGGCTCCTTTCAGCTACCTACAGTGCTAAGATTATGCTTTTGTCAGTTAGTCAGATGGTAGGGCCACTTTACCAAATGCACCGAGCCACCATCGGTAATATCCTTAATAACATATGGCCCTAGCGAGTGCATTCTGAGTTTCCATGGAAATTTGTCAAACTTACTATCATACAACAACACCAAATTATTCACCTTAAAGGTGCGCAACTTAATATTTTGATTATGCCATGCCTTTTCGTGTTGCTTTTGGACCTACTGGTGAAATCCAACTAAAAATATCTCTTCTTCGAGCTCATGAAACTATGCAAGCCTCTCCTCTAAGGCTTCGTGATTCATACCTATGAGCACTATTATGCATAGACTAGGTATGATGTATTCCATAGGCATTATAGATTCCACCCCATAGACAAGCCTAAAAGGTGTCTATCCCATCAGCTTCTTTCATGTCGTTTGATAAGCCCATAACACTGTAGGTATGCATAGGTCCCAATCACTTCTCTACGCATTGCATACCTTGGTCAACGTGATTTCTAGTACTTTGTTGAATTCTTCTGCTGCCCCATTAGCTTATGGGTGATATGGTGTGCTCTTCTCACGATACACCTGAAACTCTTTCATTAATGCACTGATTGTTTCATTCAAGAATTGTGTACTGTGATTGCTCATTAAGATCTTTGAACATCCAAATTGCATTAGTACATGTTCAAATAGAAACTTCATGGCAGTCACGGCCGTGTAATCCTTCGCTGACTGAACTTCTACCTAATGAGTCAAATACTCCATTGCAGTGATAATGTACCTCGCACCTGTCTTTACTTAAGGTTGAATAGGTCCTACAAAATCTATTTCCCCTTTTCGAAAGACTGTAATGTCATTGGCAAATTCAAAGGCATTTCATCCCTCCGCAATGGCCTACCTGTTCTCTGACATACGTCGCATGCCTTGCAGTATGCTTTTGAATCCTAATGAAGGGTTGACCACCACCACCTTGTGTGTAGAATCTTCTGCATGGTTTCTCTTCCTGCATAATTTCCTTTGTAGTACCCCCATGAGCATCCACGAGGATGCTACTTCATTCAATTTAGGTACATACCTTCGAAATATTTCATCATTCCAAATCTTATATAGATGCCTAGTAATGATAGAGAAATCTACCACGCACAACAATAATTCCTTCTTTTGGTGGATAGAGTATCCTTCCAGCGTAGTTCCAATTGTTAGAAGGTGTATTATATCTTCAAAATGTCCATCCGCTACGTGTACAGCAAAGAGCTGCGTGTTGGGTAATATTTTCTCCAAATTAGTAGGTTCCTCCCCTATTTCAATGCGTGACAGGTGACCTAGTCCCATGTTCAATTGTCCAGGCTTCACAAAAACTTCAAAATTGTATTCTTGGAATAATAAAATCCATTTTCAGATGTGCCCCCCCAACACAGGCTTATTGAGTAGGAACTTTAGGATGGAGTACATGTGCAGCTGCGCAGGTTGGGGCTCTTCTCCATAGGCCTGTGTCCACCTGGCCAGTTGCGTGCGGATCATCCTGCCCATCGTGCTTTTCTATCTATTACATCTTATGCTTCCCAAATCATATTCACATCATTCTCCTACATTCATGGCAATCATTAAAGCTTCCTTTGTGCATACCCCACCATCTTGCCGGCATAGCACGTAGTACCTAGTCCAAGGCCTAGAAGCATAGATTTTCCAGTACCTCCCTTTCAAATGCATCTAAGAAGGTATTTACCTCATTTAGACCATCATAAATAGGAAGATCTCTTACTTCTATTGAATTGCAGCGAAACAACCTGGTCATTGTATTGCAATTAAGCGTAGTTACTTTGTGTAACCGATTTTTCCATCACTCTATTTCTTCATCAGAATCTTAAGTGCAGGAGCTGCTGCACTCCCATGTAATACACCCATCTGTACCTAGTCTTCGTGTCGTGTCGTTATCTTATACATACAATCTAGATCATCCTAACTTTCATAGTCGCGGACCAACTCTGTATAGTGTGATGCTTCAACAGAGTCCAGGGGTATAATTACGCGTAGTGATTTCTTTTCAAAGATCATTATTTGCCTCTTTAGATTAACTACCCCATTCATGTCAGTGGCCTAGTAAATTCCCAGGAGAGCGGGGTAGGGATTAATGTCATCAACAATCTCTATTACTTCAAAATATGCCAGTGTGCTTGCTCCCTCAATTTCCATAGTTATTCCCTGCAATCGCTCCATGGGCTATATTTCTTGTTGATTCACCATCCTAAGTTGAATTGGAGACCATTACAACATGGGTCTCCCCATTTTCTCCCATGTCTGTTTTGTCAAAAAATTCACATCTGACCCTAGATCCAAAATGACTTGATCCATCTCATACTCTCTGATCTGCACGATAAGTCTCATTTCACACCCTGTCCTTGTCTTATGTTTTCCGATCTTCCAGACTACGCGCAGTCCTCCTAGTGCAGTTCCAACGCATTTGTTGATGAGTTCCTATGACCCTTTTACAGCCTTACTGTCCTGCAGTAACTTCATATAGGTTTCCAGGAGAGGTGTGAGCATAGATGGGTCCATTTCCAGCTCTGGTTTATCTTTGCTTCCTGAAGTGGAGGCCTCAACAAATATCTTCTTAGCTTCCATGAAGGTTTCCCGAGTGTGCTCCAAATCAAACTCAGCTTCTTTCAATGGGGCTCTGTGAACACATGTACTATCTTCTGATTGTTTTCCTTTGTCATCTCCCATCAAGATTCCACTTTGGAGCATAATATTTACATTTTGGATCTTCCTCGCATGGCTTAGACCCCATCATCTATAAGTTTTGAGTCGGGGGAGGCGGTAGCATCCTTTGTCATGTATCCTAGCTATCAATGTAGGACAATCCTCTCTCTCATGGTCAAACAACATGCAATACTTTCATGGCGGGTGCATTGGATTCATGCAATTGTGGGCATATTGTCCTAGCCCTCCACAGTTGTAAAAAATCAACTATCTGCGACCTCTACCGGGTCCTCCTCTACCTCGGCTTCATCCACGCCCCTAAAATTCTGTTTGCGCCATTCTTGCATTATGGTCAAGGGGTGAAATTTCAGCCTAAATGCAATAGGTGGGAGTTCTATTGATCATCAATTCATAACTCCTACAAGTATGCTCGCCATGTGCCATTGACCTACAAGAGTTGCAGAACAACTATTGCAAATTTTGTGTGTAGTTCTGTAACAAGTGGTAGCTATCCATGGCATGTTTTCCTGCTACTTGATAGGTAGCACACCACAAAGTAGGCACTGTGCTAGGTCCCGCTTGAGCTTCTAGCCTTAAAGGCATCGTTCCTCCTCTTGGGAGGTAATTTGTAAAAACTAGGTAGTGGTCTTTGTCATGACCTTCACTCTTGCATTTCACGCACCATACTTCTTTGCGCACTTCTAGTCAATCCATTCAATCCTGTTTCAAACTCTGCATCTCAAGGCACATATTCTTCAACTGTGTGTCGATCTGCTAAATCCTAGGTTAGGATCCTACATCAGGGTCTCATGTAGTCTCACGGCAGGGCCTCTTCCTGAGTTTTTATCTTCTACTATGGTAACACACTCCTTAAGTATGCTAGTAGCGAAGCTCCAATCAACTCACAATGTTGTCCATCTATCATATTCATATTGGCTTCATGAATCGTACATTTTAGCCTCTGATCTAGTTCCCAAGGAGTCTCACTTGGTAGCATTGTGATCTCTTTGAATCTCACAATCAATTGCACTTCAGATTTAGGCCTACTAAATTATCCATTTAGCGTTGTTTGGATATAGACAAATCTCGCATTCCGGTTATCGTTGGAGTACTTAATATACCAACTCAGTGCACAATCATGTAGGCACTAACCAACATCACTTTATTTATATGGTCATCTATAGCACATTGCGCTTCCCATACAGCCCTTACAACGAACCAAAATTTGGTTTAGATCCTCATTTCCCAAAATGTTGAACATAAGAAGCTTCACTGTGTTTTCCATGCTGAAACATAGTGTTGGTATGGGTGGAGATGGAAGTGATGGTGGTGAAGTCAGTGGTGGTGTGGGCAAAGGTGGTATTCGCAGAATTATTTGTCTTATCAGCTGAATAACACTTCGTGGAGAGACCTTCTGGAGCTCTTCCTCATCTTCTCATGGATGTGAAATCAAGAGGCTATTTTCTGGACCCTTATTTCCTTTATTCCTCTAAACCTTTCCACTTCACATAGCCCCAAACATCAAGGTAACTACATAACCCATTTTTCGCACAACAACATTTTAATCCAAATATTCAAAGATTTTATGTACTTACCTCATGGCCCTTTGAGAAAGCGTCAATTTTCCTTGTTATAGCTGACTAAGGTGTCGACCGCGAACTCACTAACAAATCCTCTTATAATAAAATCAAGCCAATGATCGATGACACGTGTGATCTTAGCCTCCGACACCTCCAACCTTCACACTAGATTGGTCCACACAATAATATTGTCAAGTTCCCACCTTCCTTGGCTATCTTCTAACTTCACGATCCACTCATATAGCTCAGTAGGGAAGGAGGCAAAAAGGATCTCATGGATCTCTGTATACAGGTAGCTGTCTAGCCACTCTTCTTTTGACAGTCACAAGTTTGTGTTCTGTTGCGCAATGAACTCATGAATTCTTCTGCCTAACCAGCCTTCGATTTCTTTCTTAGTTGGATTCCAATGATACGACATCATGCATATCTACGCAGATTCTGGTCCCGGCAACAGAACAATTTGTTGGATTATGGGTGCCTGGCCCAGGTTCAGAGTTATTTAACCAAACAATTCCTTACACTACTCGCGTTTTCAGCATCAGCCCATGGAGCTCAGACTGAAGTCTCACCTGAAGCAGTATGGGGGGATGTTGGCACCAAGTTTTTGCACCCTTGAGATGGTTGTGATGTTGGTTTATTCCAACTATGCCTTCCTTTGTGCAGGTTTCTTCACACTCTATTCTAGCCTTTAGTACCTTTGTAATTTTTTACAATCAACTTTCATGTAGCCCTAACCAGGGGCTGAGATGCTTTCGCACTGCTAGGGTAGTGAACTGCGCTACTTGGCAAACCATGCTAAGTATCTTACTTAGCTTATCTTATTAACATATCTTAATTAGCTTCGACTAAGTAGATATTCTAAATTTCTTTCACTTAACCAATACACTTATACACATTCGCATATCATATAAGAATTAGAAGTGAAATTCATACTCCATATGATAGATGCATAAAACATGAAATAAATACGCATAAATGATCAAAACATCTCTTTATTAATACTTCTATATGATTACAGACTTGACTCGCCCTGTGCACTCTGCTGCAGGGGTCCACGCACTCAGCTGCAGACTACTAGGCCTCTATGTACTCAGCTACAGACCCTTCTACCTATGCTACAACCCAAAACATAGACTTACACTTAAGAGATTTCTCACATACATCTTCATTCCTTAGACTGATTCTTCCTTAGATCTATTGATTTCTTCTAACTACTTATAGCTTTGCTCTATTTATACAATCCCATGGTCTGCGGATCATGGGTAGATCTTCTACAACCAACATTACATTATCAAAATAATGGCGGACAATCCTATGACTCTTTAACAACTACGCACTCTGTTCCAACAAAATGTGGAGTCTTTAGATTGGAATTACAAAATTGGACCAAAATGTGGGCTCTAAGCCCCAAAAATTCCCTTAGGGGATCTCCCACCCAACAAGAATCCTGAGGTCAAGGGTCAAGACCCTAAGCAATGTTTCGGAGGTAAAGGGCTAATACCCTAAGGCATCTTCTGAGGTAAATGGATGAGACCCTACAACATCTTCTTGAGGTAAAGGTACAACACCTCGAGGTAAAAAATTCTATGTAAAGGAGAAGAAAACTTGAGATACGTTTCCACGGAAAAGGGGTTGAAACCCCGGGGTTTATATCTAAGGAAAGGAGGTCAACAATCATATAGTTAATCACTATAGAAAGAGGTTTATCTGTATGGCACAGTGTGCATTTAGAGGCAGACACTAAGGACACTCGCTTGACAAAGTTGTAAAGATTCCTTGGACATAATGGTTGGGGGATGACTTGGTCATAGTAGGTTGGTCATGTTATTGATTAGTTAACTGTGATGTATCTCTTTTTGCATTGGTTCTCTAACTAAAATTTTGTTTTTGTTTTTAACCATTGTGGGTTTTCCCAAGGTAATATATTTTGTTACTTGTGTGGGTTCTTATATTTTATTCTACTATCATTCTATCATTTATGGCTTCTGTATAATTTATTTATTGATGTAATTATGTTTAAGAATGTTCTATAATATCATTTAAAACATCAAAATAAATCATCAATAAAGAAGGCCATGTATAGATCAACATCGTATTAAAGCCATGGAAATTACATGGAAGCCCTGTTGGAGATCTAATCTCACAAGACCTAATATGGTTGATAAAATCCCTCAAAGAATGCAATAGTATGAATAGAGAACAGCACTCTCTAAAGGCTGAAATAGTCTATTCTAAGGGTTTGAAATATCATAAGTCCAAGATAATATCTAACCTATCATGCCTTAGTATCTAGAAAATACAAAAGTACAATTTCAGTGATCTAAAAATATCAATGGCTCAACATGTATCTAAAGTGTAAACAGATAAAATAATATATCTCTCATTATAATCCTTGGTCTAAGTATGATGAAATACTTCTACACCTTGTTTCGTGTATATTGCTATTGGATCATCGAAGGTTCTTGTAGATGAAAGTATCTTGAAGTTCAAAGAGATCATTGCCAAGGAGGATCACCCTTCTAAAGCCTACGTTGAAAGGAAAGGTTTCAATAGATTACAAGATATGTTTCTTTTGTTCAGGATAAGGTCTATGTTTGTATAAGCATATGTTCACTAAAATTTGTTTGCACAATGAAGACTAGACAATGAATACCTTAAGCATCATTGACTAGTGTATTACTAAAGTTTCCTGCTAGAGTTTAGTTAATACCAGAATGATTTAGATTCGATTATTATATTTTTTTCCATCCATATTTATGCGTTCATAGTGGAAAAAGTGGAGGAATCAACTCAGGAGACCATTTTTACTAGTGGGACCCAGTTGGGGAAAACATGGTTTGAAAATTTTTGGAGACTTTTCTGGCATAAGATGACGTGTTTTGAGGGTATAAATTTTTTCTATAGTGCATCAGATTTTCATGCTTTTCTACATATATATCTTTCCAACAACGCTAGAAGCATTTCAATCTGAGTTCATATGCAAAAGTTATGCCACTCAAAAGTTGACCTTTCTGTTTTCACACTTATAATATGGGAGGATGTTGTATCAACCCACATTATTCATGTAAAAGGGTCTAGCCATGTGGTTATGATGTAAAATACTCTAGAAGTGTCTATTTTGTAAATCTAGTTAAATGTTGATGTAGTCAAACTCAACCACTAATAGGCTATTGGGGTGTGTTATAATCGAGCCACTAGGACGAAGAGGAATTACATTCTTTTGAGAGAATTTTGTTCCATAGCTCAGAAAATATAGCCAAGATGGATAGGAGGTAGATCACCTAGGGATTATTTGTGCAATATAGCATCGCATAGGCCGTCGACCTTACTATTTTGTACATGCAACCAAATTTTCAGAGAGGGAAAGAGAGTGAAGTGGTCTCATCGTCAAGCTGGATTTCTCCTCAAAAGGTTTACTAGAACATATTTTGTGTCTTATGTGTGTGTGTGAGATTATTAAATAATTATCTACTTTTATGCATAGTTTCCATTCACTTGCATGCACCAATTATGGTTAAATTTATAGATCTAGAAGTTTAGTAAAACTGTAATAGTGTAAAAATTCAGAATTTAAATATATTATTAGCAGATCTATTGTGACCAATTTTCCAGTGCAATATCCATGAATTTTTATGGATAATTTTTTATTAGAGCGAGTTTCTTTGCATATTTTGTGGAGATTGAAAGGATTTAGATGGAAGGGGCTAAAAATTGTAAAACCCTAATCATGGTCCACAACTTTGTAAAGAACCTTGTGATCCTGGCGATGTTTACGTAGCTGGAACAACAAGTCGCAGATATAAACTGTAATGTAAACCTCCTCGTGATAGCACTAAATAGAAATATGGGGATATTTGGAGAAGAGGGGGGTTCAAATGCAGAGAAAAATCAAAACAGGAATCAAAAGTTTAGAGTAAAATGAAGAACCAGTCAAAGAAAACCCAAAAAAGATCAACCTAGTTTGAATGCCATGAACCATTCACAGACCCTGTTTAAAATGGAAGAAAAGGTTGATCTTAAGTCGTACCATGGTGAGATCGATGCTCTAAATATGAGCCATTGGTTACAATAACTAGAAGTTTATTTCAACATCCATCAAATTGAGGAAGGGAAAAAGATCTCATTGACGTCGTTGCAATTAGAGGGTCATGCACTGACTTGGTGGGAGAGCCACATAGAAACCTTATTGTTGGAGGGAAAACCTCTAGTGACTAAGTGGGGATATTTCAAAACCCTCATTAATTCAGTGTTTTATCCCATTAGGCATGTGGAACACCACTGGGTGTGGTGGCATTACTTCAGGTAAAAGCTAGGCCGAATCGTGTAGGATTACACCATGAAATTTGGCAAGATGGCTATAATGTTGGGTATCTATCCACAGGACCCACATGTACTCCTTAGTATTTAGTGGGTTTTCATTGCCATATGCATGAGAAGTGATGTTGTTCAAGCCAAAATCAATAGACAAGGCTTGTGTACAGACACAATACTTGGAGAACATAGGCATGAAAATAGTGCAATCAAGTGGATCGAAGCAAAAGGAGGAACATGAAACTTCTAAGGAGGGTGAGAAGAACTAAAAAGGGTGAAAAGGTTAAAATATGGCATCCATAGCACACCAGTTCAAAGACCCTAGCATCTACTACAACCATCCAACATAGATGGCCATAAGAAGGATAAGTGTTGGAAGTTTCTTCTAGAGATAAACCTGAAGAACAACAAGAAATATAACTAGAAGAAGAAATTCATGACCATTGATTTGAGTGACCAAGTTGAAAGTAGCTTGGACGTGGATGGGAAGCTCATCTATACATTAGTGTAGAAGGAGTTGAATCTAAGTAGCATTTAGCAATGGGAATAGAAGGAAATGACTAAACTCTTCGATATAAAGATATAGGTGAAGAAGACAAACATTAATGCTCTATTTGACTAAGGACCATAAGAAAATACCTTTGCAATAGAGCCGGTCAAGAACCTGAGGCTAGAATTTCATGATCATCCAAACCCATGTCCACCAAGATGAATAAATATGGATGCAGAGTTGAAGATAACAAAACAATGTAAAATTAGATTCACTATCAGTGTTGATTTTATTCATGAAATAGATATAGATGTGGTTCCTCTTGATGTATGTGGAGTCATGTTTGGGATTCCATGCATGTACATGCATGATGCAATACTCATGAGGAGAGCCAACCAATATCGGCTTGTCAAGGATGTAAAGTTGTTCGTCATCAACGTGTACAAAGGCAAGTTGAAAATTTCACTATTAAGTTCTAACCATGTAAAGAAATTTATCAGTTCTAGCAAGAAGTATGTTTTATTTTTTTTAAGATAAAGTAAGTATGTATAGAAATCAATAAGAGGCAAGGCATCCATAGCGGGGTGTACTAAGAATTAGAAAAAATTATTAGAGGAGATATTGTAGGCATACATGGATGTGTTTTAAGAGAATAAAGGGTTATCACCTAAGAGAGAAGTGGAGCATGAGATGCGTTATTGTCAAAATACCCATGGTCAAATATTGGGTTGTATAGGAAATCTGTTATAGAAGAAAGTGAGGTGAACAAATAGTTGTAGCAAATGCTAGAACAATGTGTCATCTGATCAAGTACATCACAATGTGGGTCATCCATCATCATTATCTCAAAGAAGGATGGGACATGGTGGATGTGTATAGATTAAAGGGCGTTGAATAAAATCACACTCAATAATAGATACCCTCGACCAAGGATATATGATTTGTTCGATCAGTTACAACAATAAAAACACTTCACAAAGCTAGACTTGAAGTTTGGATATCACTAGGTTTGAGTCAAACAAGAAGAAGCACCAACTACTAGCAAATATCAAGAAGTGCAAGTCTACGCAATAGTTCTTGGCATATTTCGGTTATGTGATCAATGGAGGAGAGTTGAAGATAGATCCTTCCAATATGGAGGCCACCATGAAATGATTGCTACCTACTAATGTTTCTAAGGTGAAGGGTTTCAATGGGGCAACACATTACCTAAGGAAATTCATATCTTCGTTTTTAGCGGTAGCAACACACTCCACAACATAACAATAAGTGGCAAGAGTTTCTAGAGGGGAAAAGGTTAGCAAAGGGATTTCGATGAGTTAAATAATAATATTAGTGAAGAACCAGTTCTCGTATTACCAAACTTGTAGCGATCCTTCCAAGTGGAGATAGATGTGAGTGGGTATTCTACAGGATCTATCTTGATGGAGGGAGGAAGGCTTGTATGCAACCATTCTAAAGTATTTCATGGGGAGGTCCTTAACCACCTTACCTATGATAACGAGCTCTATGACATGGTGCAATATGTGAAGAAGTGGAAGCACTATCTCATGGGAAATGAGACAATAATCCACACATATCACCAGTCATTACAGTACTTGCAGGCCCATAGTAAGCTACAACAGACGAGACATTACAAGTGGATGGGGTTTTTACAACAGTTTCATTTAGTGATCAAGTATCAGAAGGGAAACACAAACAAGTTAGCCAACATGATTTCAAGGCCACCCACATAGAAGATTACAACTTCAAGGATTCTTATGCACATGGATACATTCACCCATGATGCATACTGTTAGAGCCTAGATCTACCTCAGGCTGAAGGGAGGCAATCCTAGGATAACCACAAACCAAGCTTAACCTAGTAGCTAGCCCTACTAGGTCGGGAGAAGGCTCTCTCCTTGTGGGATTTTAGGCTAGGTATAGTAGCTCAGAGGATTTTATTGGATTTGTTTTGGGTCGAAATAGCAAGAGAAAGGATGATTCGGACTATGGAATCGATGTCAGTTTCTATTGACAAACCTGGGGAAAATTAAGTGCCATGTTAAGCCAAGTGAAGATTGGAAATGTGAGAAGTATAGGGAAGGAAGCTTGCTACCCTATAAGCATTAAACAAAGAATGAATTTGCAACAAAAGATTTAGAAGAAATAGAATCACAAGGTTGCTCAACAGAGCATCTAGCCATGGATGATTTCTGCTAAGACAACCATTACAACTAACAAAAAAATCATCATGAAAGGAGCATCATTACGGATGAATTCCTAACATATTACTTAGATAATGTTGTAACAAGGCAGAGAAAACATAATGTGTAAATTAATTACAGGAAAAACATACTAAACATCAGCACCACGATGAATCCTAGATCCAAAGGGCAAAAGACTGCTTTATTAAAATGATATCCAGGAAAAAAAATTACACAAAGCTAAGACAACCTCTCTACTACAAAAATGAAACCTCTACACTATGAAATTCATAAAATTTATACATTTAGCTCATCCCTTTATTAAGGGAATTGAGCTCAACCATCTTCTTCAAAATAGAATCAATTATATTAAACTTGGACCGAATTTCTAAAAATAGGTGTTGAAGATGAACTCATTTCTCCTAAACCATATCACATGTTACAAAACTGAAAGAGGTATTTGTATATAAGGTTATTTTTTAGAAACGCTTCTCTCAAATTCTGGAAATTAGTTTCCCATTGCTCGGAATCTGTGCCACAAAATCATATCTAAAATAGAAAATCATTAAAAGCTTAAATCTATCAAAATGAGCTGTAAAGATCTAGTTACTTATTCAAATTCACGACACCTGTGAATAAACTAAAAGAGTTTTTTCTTATATGGCTCATGGTTAACAAAAACCTCCTTTTCTTTTTCAAAATTACTTTCCGTATGTTGTAAAATAGCACCGCACTAAAATGACTAAAACAATAAAAAAATATGAAAAATTTGCTTTGTTTTAATGTAGGCTCCAAATATCACTATATAGCTCCCACATAGTAGCACCTGTGCATAAAATGAAGGAGGTTTTTGTTATCTGGTATGTGATGGACACAAACCTCTTTCACTTTTGAAAAATTCCTTACCATTATGTTAGAAACGGATCTTGTAGTAAACTTGTCGTTGTGTGCAACAACTGACTTCAAAACATCCATAACCAAGAATCACTCATTCATTTCAATCATATCTTCTAATCCAGAAACCGGTTATGGGAGTGTGATATACCGTTGGAAATATTTTTCTGAGATTCTTTTGATGGAAATACGTAGGATATGATTTTCTCTAAAGATCCTGTGAAAAAAATCTTTGGAAACCAGACATAGTAAGAACCCATTTTGATCGCTGGTGACAGCGTGTGAAGACTAGAACTAACATTGGCCTTATTGGGGATGACAGCTCCGTGGAGGTTCCAATAAAACCATACACGAAGTGCCTCATCCATTGGGCAATACGGTCAAACAACTACAAACTAAAAACAACTCATACCAATCCAAACATACTCATACTGCAACCTGTACATAATAAATACCAGAAACTAAAATGTTGCCTTTGGAAGCTTATTTATTTACATAAACCTACCCTACTTTACTGCAAAATCATTGGATCAAGTGATGTTGTAATGCCATATCAACCACTAAAGTAACTATGACAAAGATGCTGCTTGGAAATTCTTGAACTAGGACACAACTGGAAATTCTTCCAGCAATATATACCCATAGTACCTCTGGCTCTATAAAAGGAGACCTAGTTTTTCTTTCAACATAAAAATATATTCCATATACGATACTATGGGATCATAGAAACCAGATTTTATCTGCTGCCCCAGCTCATTAACATATGCTTTTGGCTGGAGATTGTCACATTCTCGTTGTAAATCATAACATCCTTCAATATAACCATCCAAGGGCAGCCTTATCTTTTCTTCTTTGGGAGGAGGGAGAGCTTCCAAGAAATGTCTTGGGTCCTGGAAATTAGGTGATTTAATTTGAACATCCAATAATTCAATTTCATTTTCCAATCTTTCAACCACTAAGCCAAGAAACAATATTTATTCTCAGGTGTGAGTCGGTTGGATTTCAAGATAAGAAACAATGATGTTCGAAAACTCTGATCAATCTAAAATTTTGCTATCTCATCCCTTAAAATCAATAACATTTCATTAGATAATAGATTTTCCACATACCTCATCATCGGTGATTACCATCAACATTATGGCGACTGGATTCTTTGGCAGTGAAGTTGAAGTTCTGGATCTTGAACATTAGATTCATTAGGTAGATGATTTCAACCTTCATATGTGTCTAAATGTTGTCCATCATCAGCAATCAGATCTGCAACTTGAATGATCTTTCTTGAAGAAATTTTTTCACCTCTTCCCTAGTTGATTCACCACTATGTTAGAACCTAGATCTACGTCAGGCTGAAGGGAGGCAATCATAGGATAACCACAAACCAAGCTTAACCTGGTAGCTAGCCCTACCAGGTCGGGAGAGGGCTCTCTCCTTATGAATTTCAGTCAACATGAATGAATCAAATATGGATTTTAGGCTAGGTATAGTAGCTCAGGGGATTTGATTGGATTTGTTTTGGGTTGAAACAGAAAGAGGAACGATGATTTGGAATATGGAATCGATGTCAGTTTCTGCTGGCAACTTGGTGCAAATTAAGTGCCATGTTCAGCCAAGTGAATATTGAAAATGTGAGAAGTATAGGGGGGAAAGCTCATTGCCCTGTAGGCAGAAAACAAAGGATGAATTTGCAACAACAACTTTAGATGAAAGAGAATCGCGACGTTGCTCAACAGAGCATCTAGCTAAGGATGAATTCTACTAAGACAACCATTACAACTAACATCAGAATCATCATGAAAGGAGAATCATTACAGATGAATTCCTAACATATCACTTAGATAATGTTGTAACAAGGCAGAAAAAAATAATTTGTAAATGAATTACAGGAAAAACATACTAAACATCAGCACCGTGATGAATCCCAGATCCAAAGGGAAAAAGACTACTTTATTAAAATGATATTCAGGAAAAAAAATTACAAAGCCAAGATAGCCTCTCTACTGCAAAAACTGAACCTCTACACTATGAAATTCATAAAATTTATACATTTATCTCATACATGTAGTAAGGGAATTGAGCTCAACCATCTTCTTCAAAATAGAATTAGTTACATTAAACTTGGACCGAATTTCTGAAAATAGGTGTTGAAGATGAACTCGTATCTCCTAAACCATAGCACCTATTACAAAAATGAAAGAAGATTTTGTATATAAGTTCATTTTGGAGAAACACCTCTCTCAAATTCAGGAAACGAGTTTCTAGTTTCTCATAATCTGTGCCACAAAATCATCTCTAAAACATAAAATCATTAAAAACTTAAATATGTCAAAATGAGCTGTAAAGATATAGTCACATATTCCAATTCCTGACACCTGTGAATAAAATAAAAGATGTTTTTTTTATACGACTCGTTGTTAACAAAAACCCCCTTGGGTTTTTCAAAATTGCGTTCCATCTATTGTAGAATGGTACCACACTAAAATGACTAAAAAAGTAAAAAATATGAAAATTTTGCTTTGTTTTAATGTAGGCTCCAAATATCACTGCATATCTCCCACATAGTAGTACCTATACGTAAACTCAATAAGGTTTTTGTTATTTGGTATGTGATGGACAAAAAAATCTTTCACTTTTGAAAAATTCCTTACCATTATTTCAGAAACTAATCTTGTAGTAAACTTGTCGTTGTGTGCAGCAACTGACCTCAAAACAAGCATAAAACACATATTTCATTAAATTTGGAAGTATTTTATTACAAGGCCTTCAACAACATTCATTCTTTTGTAAATCGCCATATTAACTTAATTCAGCAGAAAAATAATTATGTAATTTCAAACCAAGTAGAGATCATGAATAGGTCAAACATGAGTTGTTATGTACAATAGTATCGATACACAATAGGAATGTGAAATCAAACTCTTAGAAGCAATTGATTCAAGCTAAATCATATTAGTATGTCTAACATACAATAAATATATTATAGTTATGGATAACGAACTAGATTCCTCGATGTTTGAATTTTGTGTCTAACAACTCTAAACCCCTTTCCCACAACCTATGGAGGATTTGTTGATTGAATGATGTTGATGCGAGGATCTTAGTGTAAATGGAAACTTGCATTGCATTGAAACTAGTCTACTAAAAACTTAGTAAAATGTTTTTGTTCTCAATTTCCTATGGTCCCTTTGTGCCTTTATGAAGCATTAATGAGAGGGTGATCATTCGTCTTCATAGCATCCAGGCATCCATTATAAAAGTTATGCATTGTTGATCTAGGTATTTCAAGAAGGTTAGGCACCATTGATCTATCTCCACTCAAAGCCAAGTACATCAAATGAGAGTTCTTATATGGGTATTCGAGTCATTCCATTGTGATGGACAATGTCACAAATTGAAGTAAACAAGAATTAGTAGTCCTCTTGTAAGTAGTGGAGGCAAGGGTTTTCAAAGATTAGTATAGTTGATGGTAGTGTGGATATTTATCTCTCCTTGTCAACATTGCCAAAACCAGTAATAGTATCGATGTAATAGCACCAACCAATTGTATGGAAAGCCATGATCAATCATTACTTTCCCTAAGAGGAGAAATGATAAGAATTTTAATGAGGAAGAAATAATTGTGAAACATAACCCATGGATTTTAGTTGAAATTTATATAAGTCCCCGTGTTCTTTAATTATTAAATAATTAATCTAAATACAAATAAATTATCATTAAGATATTGATTTTTCATGTTAAATATGTATTAAAAAGCATTCATCTGTGACACTTGATTTTTCATGTAGTCTAAATAAACCACTTAAAGCTCATTATGAATGAATTCTAATTAGTTTTGTAAAAGATATATCTTTACTTACGTTAAGAGATTTTTTTCAAGAATAAATTACATTTATAAACTTATATCAATACATATAACTAAATGGAATTGAATAAATAGCTTATAAGTCTTGTTGGATTCTATGAGATTATTTTAAGTACAAATAATTTATTTCAGAATTGAAATTTACAAAATGTTAATCTTGATGGGAAAATCATGTCATAAGGTGCAAAAATTTTAAAGACATCCATTTTTGGACCATCTCTTGACTGAGCTTAAATAGTCTACTTAATGCTCATTGTAAATTCATTAATCCATGTTTTATTTGAAAATGCATTTTCTTTACATGGATTTGTATTCTAGAAATAGCAATGTCACATTTATACATTCATATTAAACCACATGATAGTCAAATAAAATCAATTAATGGTTTCTTGACTTATTGACTTGTATGGCATGATTTCATTTAGAAATAATTTATTTAGGAATGCATAGTTAGAAAAAGTTGTTGATTCAAAATAAAATAAATGAGTTA